>WURT03185153.1:0-13748 GCA_009936505.3 Holothuria glaberrima | reverse complement strand
ATCAAAATTCAAGGCAAATCAGCATCACCTTCTGAGAACAGTAAGTGGGGCTGAATTTTGAAGGAACGAATTGTATAATTTATTATCATATTTACTCTTCTTGTTGCACTTTTGTATCAGTTTCTTCGTGTAAAAATATGCTTCTGGCTAAAAGTTTTATTTTGTAGGATCAATATGTGTCCCAAAGTCCAGTCTATTGTCTTAAGATAAAAGGAACCCATCCACTTGGAGCCATCCACTTTTACTACAACGACTTTTATACTTAGTCTATTGTAATTGACAATGATCTTTTCATGCTTTCAAAAAAAAAAAAACGCTGTTTGAGAAAGTTAAAAAAGAACACGTGTTGTGCTCTTGTGAAAATGATGACAAAAATGAAATAGAGGACTCTAAGCAGTGTCTTAAACTTGTGAGTATATGAACACTGCTGATGGTAGCGAAGTGTGACCAGGTTGAAACATTACGATTAGGTAATTTATTTTGGAAAAATTTACAAAAAGGTTATTTGTTTTATATGGAATTAATTTGCCTTAATCACTACCCAACGGGAAGAAAATGAAAACGGAAAACATCTTACTTTATCTTTTCCAACACTGATTATCTGTCCGTGGTGACTGTTTACAACGATGTGAGTAACGGCAGACGTGTGACCCTTCATGACTGCTGTAGCTTTAGTAGTGACGTAAGGGTTCCACATACGTACTGAACGATCCATTCCTCCAGTTACTAGGAACAATAAAATAGTGTAGTTACAATCTGAACAACATAATACAGTTTTTACTGTACTATTAATACAAATAAAATTGTGTTACCTTACACTTCTGCTGCCAACCCCCGTCTCTTCTACCCCCACAAGCAAAAAATAAATGTTTTTATAAAATGAACGGAAATCGATTAGTTTATATTCCATGTAATTTTTAACAAAAGAAGAATGTAACACATCACTCTGGCTATTCCAGTTGATCTAAGCCTTGACATATCCACAATGTGTTCAAGTACGTTCTTTTTCACCGTAAACTGGTCGTTTGACACTTTTCGATTGTGCAACTTACCAATACAATTTGTTTCTTTGTCGTAGTCAAAACAGACGATCCCTTTACGAATTTTAAAGAACGATGTCGTCTTTTTACGATCGAGGTCGCCGATATAGATTGATGTCTCGTTGGTTGTTGCACATGACACGAAAGAGTTAAGGTTTGGTATATATCTGACCTTTCGAACCCAGTCTTCATGAAGGGGCTTGAAAAAGATAAAAATCAAAGCATTGCATTTTCTTTTCTATCCTTGTTAAATCTTCAGACAACAGCAATGTATCTGGGATGGGAATATGCTTCCAATGGCTTGAACCCCCCCCCCCCCCATTCTTGAATCACAAAGCTGACGTGCACTTATAATAAAGCTGATTCCAAAACTGAGTATTTAAATTCACTAACTACGAATGGGCCTCTATCGTGCACCCCTTGTGTATAATCGTATGTAGTGTAGTTTAAGACCCAGGATATATGTCACTACAGTAGGCTACAACGTTGATAAGGTACGCAGTCTACATATCCTCAGATTTCAGTTTTTAGTAATGAACGAAATACTCGAGCGCGTGCAGTTCCTTTGACAAGCGCCCTCATTATTAGAACGAGTGAGGAAATTGACTATTGTCTTGACCAAGAATAAGTTATATTATAATATATAAGAGATATTTCACTGAGAAGTTGAAAGGTGTTTTCCTTCAAACTTTTCCTTAACTGGTATGCACGCAATCTTGACATGAATTTTGCTTTGAAAATTGAGTGTCATTGAGCTGAAATAGACATTTTTGCCCTGAAATCGAAATGTTTTTCCTTGGAGGGAAAAGGGGGAGGGTGAGCTCGGAATACGCCTAGCACTCTTTTTATTTGTTTGTGAGGGTAGTCTTCTTTTCTAAGAACGAGATTTTTTTTAAATGTCTTTACGTCACATATGTTATACTTACTGCAAACTTCATTGCCTTTACGCCGTTCATGTTTCCTTTAAGAATTTCTGGAAATGGGACTCGTCGAGAACCGACTAGTGAATGAAAAGTTAAGCAAAAATAAATCTTTGTATTACATCAGTATTGTTTGTATGCAAGTGTACGGTCAACGAATTATCGTTTTTTTTACTACTGAGTTAGTTAAATGCGACGTCATAACTCAAACTGGAACGAAAACAAAATGAAGTCGTCTGGGCTGTTTATTGACTACTACAATTTACATGCACTAGTACGCCTCACGAGGTATCCAACATTGATAGCGGTGCAAGAGATTCGGGTTGTCTTCATGCCAATTTCAAGTTTTGTGACATCACATTTAACCAACGAAACATCTAATGCAGTTTCCTAGTTTTCTTACTTGGGAGCGTCAGAATCAGAATCTTGAATTTCTTTTGTATCAGCAATAAAAGGGACACAAAATTTAGTTTGAAATCAATTGATTTATCTCAATATTTGTACAACTATCTCTCAGATGTGATCGCGCGAACACTCAATGGTTAACCAAACTAAAAGAAGCAAGTTGCATAAACCATATGTTTGAAACTAAACAATATGTTTGCTTACTTTGGGTGTCAAACAAAATTAAAATAAAGAAGAACTGTAATAATCAGTTTTGTCGTTGATTTAGTATTTATCAGCCGTGAGCTCTCCCAAGAAATTAGCCAAAATTTTCAAGACGAAAAACCATAAATAATGAAAAACGTAAGAAATAAACAGCCAAAATAAAAGACATTTTTTGTTAGCAAAAGGGAAAAGACAATGAAAGGAAATTAATTATTCCTGTGTAGGTTGCGGTTATACATCAATGTTAGTCGATTCACGAACTATAGCAGATTCTTTTCGAATGACTTTTCACTGACAAAAGCTCAAGAGAAAGTGATTCTCAAACTTTTGGGAGGGTAGGGTCAAATGCATTGACAGAGTTGGGGTCGAGAACCACAGCGGAGTTGTCAAGCTTAGCGAGAGGACACTCATTCGTGAGAAGGAAATCCTTATGTAAGGGGCCCGAAGCTTTACCTATGGCAAACAGTGAGGCATATACGAATTTATGATAGTAAGTGACTACCTAAGACGGTAATTTGTAACTCATTTTTAAAGTTCCTTGAGGGAAAAACCCGATCTTACCCCACCATGGTCTGGTTGAGGCTGAGTTCAGAAAATCTGGATTTTAAAAAATCGTAGATTGCAGGAAATTCTAAAGCACAAATTTATCTCTACTGTTCTGCGTCTACCATCCGTAAGTTACCAGTATCATTTCAACGTTATCATGCGTGTGCAGTTGGCGGAGTGGTAGAACATTTTTTGGCAACTAAAAGTAAGGAGATTGCAGAAAACTGCACTTTGAAATGGATGAAATGAAGTCACTACAACTCTGAGTTTGTCATGCGCCATATAAGCCAGTGTGTATGGAAAATCTAGATCATTTTTTAACGAGGTTAAACAGGGAAGCGGGGTTTCGTTCGAGGGGTGCATTTTTAAAGTCAAAGAGAAAACTTAATAAAATTTGATGAAGTGATGGTATAGCGGTAGAAAGACAAATCGCATACGAAACGTAGGCTAGTAAACGTATTGACAAGCGATGCCGCGCTGTCTACATTTGATTTCTTTCCTACTAATACTAAAAGGTCGGACTTGCAGATCTTTAATTTTCAATAATCAATCAACTTTCTTTCAGCACGATACATTCTTGAAGTGTAAAATTACACCCACCCCACCCACAGCGTCGTCGTGTATATCTGGAAGTTCTGAAATTTCCCAAAATTTTGAACTTTTGCAATAGGGCTATTTAGAGGGTTGTTAATGGTAGGGCCGAGAGGCTGCATTTGAGAATCAAGGCTCGAGACAAAATTCATCTTACCTTGTTTTGTATTCTGAGAACCAAAGAGGGCTGCACCTAAAGCTTCTGTAAAGATGAAACACGCAACATTGCCTCCTGCGTCACCAAACACAAGCACCGCCCGATTCATGTTCTTTGGATCAAACCTTACATGTAAGAGAAAATAGAGTGTCTGCAGCAGGTCCTAATCCTTAAGACTAAAATAACTCGTAAAGGGCTACACATCTGGACTTAAACTGAAGCTACAGTCTCCAGGTGTTTCCATTTTTTGTCTCGAATGTGAAATCAATGTCAATTTCAAGTCACCATAAATTTTGAAGTGCATTACAATGTGTTTTTAAATTTCTACACAAGTTGTAAAACGCATAATTTATGTACAACTACGTCTCTAAACTTTTCACTTGGGTGCGTTTTTGTCAACTGTTAGTGTTAGTTTTTGATTGACGGGTCTATTGTGACGTCACCCGAACGACGCATTCGCCATGGTAATCATCTAACAGAACTAATAACCTCAACTGGTTGTTAGTTCTGTTAGAACTAGGACACGCCTACTAACAGTCGACTAAATAAAACGCACCCCATTTCAAGTTGGCAATGTTGATGGCAATGAAGATGGTGGCGCTGTCACTTACCAATAGTCCATTGTCAGTGCACAGTGTTCCAACCCCGTTACATGAAAAGCGCGATCCCACTTCGTTGCATTTACATCGTAGAAACCTAATAAGAAATATAGATGATTTAAATGAGTCTTGTATTTTTCTGGGAATATGAAGTTATGTATGATAAGACAGTGAAATTGATTTCTTTGCTACAATGATGGAAGAGGCCTAGGTATAAAATAATTAACAGTCTTCGTTAAGTTGGATATTTTCGCTTAATTTATGGATAAGAAATATATATAGGTTTAGGCTTCTTCGTTTGGTTGAAACGGGACTGTTCTGTAGCCCTTCAACCCATTGGTACTAAAGCTCATCGGTCCTTCACTCATCGGAAAGAACTTCAACAGCTTCTCAAAAGTGTGTGTGTGTGGGGGGGGGGGGCGGGGGGCATGGCATTGACTAGAACTACTTCAAGCCCGAATAGCGAAACCTAGAAGCAAGGGATCCAGGGTTCACTTAGACTCTTAGAAAACGTTTAAGGCAAAATGATCAGTGGCATGATATGAGGCATTTTCATCCGTTAAATGGGTTTCCAACATTTTCGAGTTTGATTTCCTTGAATCAGCTATATTGCGAGATACGGAAATCAAAAACGTGCCTACTATTTTCGTTGGGGCTCTGGAAAAAGTTGGGAGCACAATCCCTACACTTTAAAAAGTGGGGGACATGGCACTCCCTATTCACACCTTTTGACGCCCATACCCATCGGTACTACGCTAAATTTAATGTGGGATCAATAAACTGTAGGAAAAATACGATGTAGTACCAATTGGAAGTAGTACCAATGGGCTGTAGCAGATGCGTAGGAAGCTGATCTCGACTAGGTGGAGGGGGAGGGGGCTGTTTCGGACCGCCGTCCTGGGGAGGAGTTCAAGTGCCCTCCCCTTTAGAAAATTTTTGAATATTTTGAGGGTCCTTAGATACAATTTGGTGCAAAATACTGGGCAAATTTTAAGGATAATTCCTGCAAATTTTGGACATATTTTACAGAGAGATACATGAGGGGTTTCGGTCCTTTAATTGAGGGAAGAAAGGGAGCAAGCATACTTACGACCACCAAATTTTTGACTGGGGGACCCATCCCCCAACCCCCCTCCCGTTTTTAGCCTATGGGCTGTAGCACTTAAGGGATGTAACTGAATTTTCTCATTTGGATCTCGATAAACCTTTTTATCAGTTTCAGTGGCCCCCTCCATAAACGAAGGGTTGAGAGGGATGTACATACGATCATGAAGGGCTTCAACGTTCACAGCAAGGTGGTCCAGCTCTTAAGGTGTTAAAATTAGTCCGAATATTTCTAACATCACGTGACTACTTGTCTGATAAAATGGTTATCTTTAAATTATAAACAACCAAAAGTCAAATTTTCCATGTACTCCATGGAGTTGTAAAATTTTATAGAAAATAGAATCACTTTAACATCGAATATTTAACGAGAAGAGAAGAAAACGAGAAGAAATCTCCCGTAGACAATGTGTCGTCATTTTGTTTGACCACATACATCGTTACTTACATAAAATCATTCATATATAATACAATCTATTTCAATGATTTGATATGAAAATGCGACAGGTGTGAGCCTGTAAGTTTTTCCCTTTTCATTACGGACATGCCGTGCTGTTTTGTTTTCACTTACAATTAAAGCTATCTCTTTTCATGCTTTAGTTTAGACACTCAGCTGCGTGTTGTTGAACAGCTTATAATATTGATAACCGCGAAGGTTTGATTATTATCTTAATCAGTGCTGAATAGACCTGCTGTTTTGGTATCTATGTCTTTTTAGGCATAACCTTTCCTGACTTGGAAATAGAGAAATTGACTCATGCAAATAATTTCTTATGCTAACATTACGTGAAAGAGGGAATGAGTTTATGCTTGTGTATAAAGCTTTGTTGTGCAGTAATTCGACAGAGATATTATGTACTATTGAAAACGATAAGTGAAAAGATACGCGAAACAGAAGTTGATGATATATTTAGTAGCAATATAAGTACGACGAGGTGGCCGAGTGGTTAAGGCGATGGACTGCTAATCCATTGTGCTCTGCACGCGTGGGTTCGAATCCCATCCTCGTCGAATTATTTTTTGGTTTTATGATTTACCGAGGTGTTTTTAGAGACACATTTCGTTAGGAAAGATGTTAACGAGGTGGTGGAAAACCAAAAATCACGTGACGAGGTGGCCTAGTTGTTAAGCCGATGGACTGCCAATCCATTTTGCTCTGCACGCGTGGTTTTAATCCTATCCTCTTTTGATTTTTTGGAGTATCTGGATTCAAATCTATCATGGTCGAAAAGTTAAACCAGGCTTGTTTGATGGAAGAGGGAAAGGTGGGATATAACAAAAAGTCTTCGTTATAGCTGGGATAGGATAGGGTTGGGGTTGAGATTCTTTTGCGGCAGTATCTTATGCCAATATTTTTTGAAGGGCATTTTTGAGTCTACATCTATACAAAGAATATTTCCTGGTTGTTATATACCTCCAGCGCTTGTCATCTCTGCTGGGAGTTTAAACTTGGCGGGCTGCGATCATACTTACTTATGTCTCTCTCGGTAGATGATATGGCTATCATGTTTACGTTAGGCATGCACACCATGTCAGTCAACCACATCGGCTTTGTCTTCTCTCGAGGCTGCTCTAGCTGCAATAAAATTTAAAAAATAACGACGAGAACGTGAGTCGCGTTTACATTTGGCTTAATGTAATGTACGGAACATGATCTCTTCTACAACATTAATCACTAACGAGTTCATTACTAAGGAGAGTGAAATTTATTATAGAGAAGTTCAATTATGAACAAATTTACACGTCCATGCTTTATGCCGTAGCATATATTCAATAACGTCTTTGAAGGGCGCGAAGTGCCATTGAACTCCATGGAAAGTACATTTTTCGGGGCGGCATTTTGTTCTTCTGTAATGAAAAATATAGTATTTCTATATTTGATTTCCATATATGGGGGCAACAGTTTCGATCAAGTTATTGTCATTGCCCAGTGTATATCCATTTCCCAATTCAACATTTGGTGCAGATTTAGATTGGTAATCTTAAAGGTGTAATGTCTACGAAAAACTGGGAAGAGTGAGTCCATCATTTATATTCCTATAATTTTTCTCTGGTACATACGATCGGTCGAGACAACTTGATAGCTGCATGTTGTGTTACCATAACAAAGTAATACACACTATTTACCGTGATTGACCGGATCAAGTTCATCTCTATGGACCAAATGTTGATAACGCCCTCTTTACTGACAGAAATATAGCGGCCTCCATGTTCTCCATCATCACTCAAAGAGCTGTGCCTCAAATTAACCGTTTGGAAGAATCCAACTTTCGTCAGTGTATCCCGATGATTACTGGTAGAAAGTGTTAATTAAAAGGCGAGTTGATTAACATATATAGCGACTCACAGTGATACCGCAGGGATTATACCATGAACCTATAATATTGTGTCATTAGGACGCAGCCTAAGACCAATTTTAAAAGTGATGAATGACGGCTCAGCATTTACTTAAATTTACTTTATGTGTTGAGCCAATATTTCTTGTTTTATTTTGTGTGATGAACAAAGTTATATAGGCTAAGAGAACCTCAGGGTCTGATTCCAACTGTAAATTGTACATTCATGAGACGAATTATAGCGATTGAATTATTACAAAATCATTACATTTTTATTGCTCGACTTTGAAAAATGACTCATTGGACATTTATTGTATATGAGCTGTTACATGTTATAGAAGTAGCAATCAAAATAAATCACATTACTGAGCACCGTATTTAATTCTCCCTTGAGACATCCGTTTGTAATTATTATGACACTTGGTACAATGTTTCATATGGTTTTAATTTGAACATATTTCACTTTTTCACTTTTTTCACTTCGGTCAGCAAGATTAAGGCTTTAAATAATAATTGCTTTTGGAAGTTAAAGGGAAAATGCAGTCACCCCAATTGAATTAGCATACCAGGGTATTCTAATTCATGAATGGCTCTTTAATATCATGTGACAACAATTTGAAACTGAACTTCATACAAAACAAACCCCTTTTTTACCTAGAAAATGCCACATTTATGGTCTGAAACATAATTATGAAAGATACTTGCATTAGAGGTAGGAAGAAATTTGTAACATAAAGTTCATCTGTCAAAATACTTGAAGTCTGGTGACTGCTTAGTCCCTTTAAGATTAAAAACAAAGATGCGCCATGAGGAAATGTATTTTCATCATTTTGACAGCGCACAAAATGTTCAGTGGGGAAGATCATAGACCCATGAACCTTTTGTTATTAAATGAAATATATGACGATAATTTTCTGCTTGAAATCCTCATTTTGTTTCACATTTTAAAGGAACGTCCTTGGAAAGGGAGGGAGGGAGGAGCCGAAGAAATTGTATGCTTTGTAAGTTTGTGAAATTGATGGAAACACGGATTGCCCCTAAGCAGCCGCGCCACCAGGACTAGGGGGCATGGGGCATTTGCCCACCCCCTCAGTTAGGGTCTTTCCCCACTTGCCCCTCAGTCCGCTCCTGTATGAAGGTACACAGCTTACAGGAACAATTCGCATGCTCAGCATACTCTCGCCTTAAATGTTTTGCTTGCCCCCTCTTTCCCCCAATTTTGAAATCGTGGTGCCGCCACCACCCTAAGGAAAGGTAAGTGTATCTCACTCTTTTATCAAAATGCTTTTCATCTCTAACGAAGGTATTGACGCACCCATTGATCTCCATTTGTCTATAATCTCGATAAAAGGAAGTGTGTCTGTATGTGGTCCTTCTCCCTGTAGGCAATACTGTCTGACTGTGAAGTAGACAACGCAATTCATAATCGAGCCTGTTCATTTTTGAACTATTTAAAGACAAGTTAGCGTGAGTACACACCGCGGCGGTATATATTACCTTTTTATACGCATTCTTTTCTACTTCAAACATTACAACATGTGTTAGCACCACCAATCGTTTTGCACTTGAAAAAGTTAGTTGCAGACGTCTATGAGAATACCTACCTTGAAATCTCTCGCAATGGTTTTGGAAACGGTATCTGAAAGAAAAATCGGTAAAATTTAGGCATTCTGTATGCACCACTCTACTCATGGCACACAATAACAAACCCCTGGGGTTGTCTCACGTCCACATCTTCCTGCTCCAGCGAGTCCAGCGTACCTTCCTGCCATACAACAAGCTGTCATCGCACCGACACACATCATATACCGAAACAACCTAAATTTGTATAGCTGATAGGCGTGGATCATGGGGGGGGCGGGGGACGCGTCCCCCTCACTTTTTTGGAAGGGGAACATCTCCAAAAAGTTCCCCACCTTTTCAAAAATGATGAAAACTAAAACTGCGATGACAATAATAAAACATAAATTACGAAATGACACTACATTTTAAAAGCTAAATTGCGCCCAAATATGGCACCATTTGCCATTTTGACACCTCCCGGGTTGCTTTTTTCAAAGGGGAGCGGGACACCCACTCTCCCTTGGACTCTTCCCCCAGGACGGCGACTCGCAAATAGTGAAAAGTCTCCCCCTCCCACCTTTGGAGGTGAATCCACGCCCTTGCTGTATAGCACTTCAGTCCTCATGACGAATATTTTCGAAATGTAAATGAGATTTGTTCTAAATTAATCTATGAACCTCAACGTCATAAGGTTCATTACCATGAACAACAATTAAAGCAAAGGGATGAGCTTTACTAAGAAAATATCATAAACGCACATAAAGAGTTATGTAAATATGTTGTGAAGGCTACGATTGACCGTTTCGGAGAATGCATCTCAAATAACAAAAGGGACATAAGACAAAACAAAATGACAAAAGGTAATTACAAAAACGGTAATAAAAAGTAAAAAAAAAATAATAATAATAATAATTAAAAAAATGAAAGTCATCGGGCCACAGGCTCATTTCGAGACAAACAGTTCAATTGTTCCAGTAACAAATTAGTGGGAAGATGCACAAGTTTTCTCTTACG
The DNA here is from genome assembly GCA_009936505.3 of Holothuria glaberrima. NCBI lineage: Eukaryota > Metazoa > Echinodermata > Holothuroidea > Aspidochirotida > Holothuriidae > Holothuria > Holothuria glaberrima. The sequence goes on along the minus strand of WURT03185153.1, from coordinate 3,269 downwards.
ATATTTATTTTAGTTGAAATGAAACAAAAATGTTGCAAAAAATTATGGCGTGACACTTTACCCCCTCCCATGAGTTCCTTTTTATAGGGTACCTATAGGGCACGACAAAAATGAGTCGCACCTTGTGTTTATTACTCTGCCGTCCCTCTGCACAGAGTTATGTAAATATGTTGTGAAGGCTACGGTCAGCCGTTTCGGAGAATGCATCTCAAAGAACAAAAGGGACATAAGACAAAACAAAATGACAAAACGTAATTACAAAACGGTAATAAAAAGTAACAAAAAATAATAATTAAAAAATGAAAGTCATCGGGCCACAGGCTCACTTCGAGCAAACAGTTCAATTGGAATAAAATGGGTAGGGCGTGGGTACTAAACAGTGACGTCAGTCTGTGAAGAGGGTGTGGGTACTAAACAGTGACGTCAGTCTGTGCAGAGGGACGGCAGAGTAATATACACAAGGTGCGACTCATTTTTGTCGTGCCTTATAGGTACCCTATAAAAGGAACTCATGGGAAGGGGTTAAGTGTCACACCATAATTTTTTGCGACATTTTTGTTTCATTTCTCCTCCTCCTCCATTAGAAAGCACGACAGCATCGATGAGCACTGCAACTAAAATAAATATCGTAAGAGAAAACTTGTGCATCCTCCCACTAATTTGTTACTGGTATGAAGAGAGAAGGGACAGCGACGTTTGGTGACATGTGAAGAGCTTAATTAGTAGCACAGTAGTAGCATTACGTGAAGCTCACGAGTGTGTATATGAAATTCATAGAAGTGAGTGAGGTGACAAATCATGTCACATTGCATTCAGTTTAGGATAGTTTCACACAAAAAATGAACTTACTCCTAACGACCCCATCCTGTGGTAGTTCCAAGAGGGGAATGGTAAGGGCGTGAGGGAGCATTTTTCTCTAAAGGAATTCTCGTATCCCATCCCCCCCCCCCCATTTAACTAACAAATATGTAAAATATTGCAGCTGACACGCCATTGCCTCAAGTCATTCCTTCTGTTCCAAAAAAATTTCACCAGATACGATATTGCTATTAACTTATTTCTTCTACCCCCACATACATACTTCCAAAACCCTAGTGCCACCATTACCCTAATTTAGTAACCAGTCACTACACTGCCACTTCCCCACTGTGATTATTAGATGGCTATCAGAATTCAAGTGCGGTAGATCAGGAGGAGTAACGAAGGCGGTAGAGAAAAGAAACGGATGGATATTAAAATATAAACACACGCAGAGAAGGATAAAATGTCGTTTGTATGCTAGGGTAGAGTATAAGGGCAGATTAAGCAAACATGATTTGGAGAAAGTGTTTTAATAATTAGTTTCACGGCAAATCATGATATGCATTTGCTAATAATGTTGAAAAATATTCTTACCCGCTGTTTTTTTTTTCAAATAAAAAAAAAGAAATGAAATGAACCATTAAGAATGCTTCTATACTACGTACGGCATTAAACTATAGGGACATACCCTCTAATGCGTTTAAATAAAAAATACAAGTCATTAACTAGTCCTCACAGTGTTTTAACGGTATATGGTAGAGTACATTGACATAATATTTCATTTTTCTTGTACCAATAATTGTACAATGACTGCTACGATATAAGTACGTTGAAATATTTCAGACATAGCCTACTACATTTTCCGTTCATAATATCTTGACTCAAGAGTGAACTATTCACATCGGCTTAGATTTTGGAAGGCCGAAGGTCACCACATTATCTTTAAGTTCTTCATTTTGTTGAGACGAAGAAACAAATTACAATATAAACATATAAATGCTTCAAAGCTCGCTTATTCTCTAGAACGTCGACTGAATTTTTATAGATAGATGTAAATATTATTGCAAAAAAGAGTGGTAATTTATATCTCTTTAATTCCTTCTGAGTACATGTTATCTCCCCATCAACAAAAAGTACTGACAGAAATATTCACGCTTTACTCAGAATTAGCATAAAGTAGCATAGGCGTACGAGGCGGGGCAGGGGCAGACTGATTTTCTGAGGTCGAAAATTTAGGCAAAAAATGACCAAAATTCGGGCACAGAATAGTTGAAATTTCGGCAGAGATGAAGAAATAGTGAAAAGATTGCCCAAATTTCTACTGAGTTCCCGAATTTTTGATCGAATTCCCGAAAAAAGTGCAAAAATTTTCGCGCGCTTGTAGTTATTTGCCAGTACCATCTCTATCAGACTTTCGAAAAGGCACGGACATGCACAGTCCTGATCACTTCCATATCCAAATTTCATAAGATATGAGAAAACTTGCTAATGGTATATGTAGTCTAACAATTTACTATTTATTTACTTCGCGCAGTGTGGTTCTGATTTACCCCAAGAACCGAGTAAAAATTTCACTTACACAAACAAGATGGAAAGATTTCCTAAAAAAGTAGAAATTCTTGGAAATATATCCAACTTAAATTTAGCAATAAATGTAGCACCATTTTGCAACTATCCCACCTACGTGAGCAAAAATTTTCCAAAGGGGAGGGGGCATTTTCCAAAGGGGGAAGGGGCACCCTCCCCCAGGACGGCGATTCGCATATGGTGAAAATTCCCCCCCCCCCGTCTTTGGAGATGGATCCACGTCCTTCAATTTGGGCAACTTATTGGCAGTTTGGAGATTCGGGCAAAAATTTTCTGCCCCACCAAATTGGAAGAGTCCCGTACGCCTATGTAAAGTAGGCCTACTGACAAGTACACACCAGTAGTTCACTCTAAATTTTGTCTCAATTAAATAGCCCGATGTTTACGTATAGATCCTGTCGGTCATCAATTACAGAGGCTACTATAATTTCTGTGCTTCATATGGCATAAAAACAGGTATAACAATGTACCTCTTTGAATAAATTACTCATGTGATCACGTTCTTGATATTCCAGCAGCATGTAGGAGAGATACTCATCCTGAAAAAAATGGAAAACAGTAGTTAATATATCAATCGTTTGTATGTTGAAAAAAACACTAAGTATTTGAGTTTGTAAATGTTTTTCCCCCTAAAATTGTGCATATATATATATATATATATATTGTGCATGTATGCACAATTTACGTTATTACAAGTTTGCAGCAAGCAGGCAAAGAAGGTTTCCTATTAGGCTGTTTAACAACATTTAAAGTCCAACGGAATCATGTCTTAAAGAAGTTGAGGACACAAAAGCATATACAAATTTTAAAGGGGCTTATTGAGTTGGTTCACAAAATTCATGATTTTTTCACAAATGTTGAGATTCACTCACATCTTGATG
>WURT03185152.1:33372-49319 GCA_009936505.3 Holothuria glaberrima | reverse complement strand
ATATATATATGAGAAGATAGGCTACATATAAAGTGAAGGTGGAAGAGTATGTTAGCCGGTCCACGAAAAGCAATTTTTCAGTGGTACACAAATGGCAGAAGCATCATCATTGAAAGGGATGTTTATTCCCAAATAAAGGATTTGATAGTTCCTGCATTACAAATAAAAGCGAATTTGACGTCAATGTGAATAACTTTACTTGAACGCCGTTTTTCCTAATATGCTAAATGACGATAAACTTTGATGACTATGCTATAACTGAACACACAAAATAATGTAAATACCCTTTTTTATGGAAGTTATGCAAAAGGCAAAAGGCTTTATATTTGACTATATTTATTTGGAAAACGGAAGTGAATATGTAAAGCACTACAAAGACGCGATTTCTTTCAAAAAATGTACTACAGAAAGGAAGTTTCAAAGAGCATTTTAGTCAGAAAAGGATTTTTGGAACCTCTAGCAGCAAATGTTTTAAACACGCAGTTTTTTAGCAGCATGCAAAAGGCAGAAACAGCAAGTTTGTAAGAAATATAGTTATCCTTAATTAATTTTTTAATTTCAGAATATCGAACTATGTTACAATTGAAAGCAAATCTGACGGCCGATATCTCTGCTATAGTACCCGTAAAATACCATTTACATATTTATACATTTAATTCTTGTGCTACAGGAATTCAAGGTTTGAAGAGCATCTATGTTGTTTGAGAAACTGAGTGAAAACGTGGTAAAATCAATGATTGTGGAGTATGCAAATGGCAGGAAGCCTTAGTACTTAACTACATTAAAATTGAAACGAATTTGACGAGGGTTTTAAATACCATAATGATTATTTAAAAAACAATTTTTGCTGCAAAATATGCTACAGACAGTAAAGGATGTAAGAGTGCGTTACCAGCAAAAGCAGTATTCCCGAAAACCCCGGCGCAAAAAAATTGCGAAACCCATTGTTTCGGTAGTATACAAAAACGAAAGGCAAAAGATTTAAATATCTATGTTACAAATGGATGAGAACTTGACAAGGTAAGTAAGACGCTAGCTATTAAAATGCCTTTAGCACGTCACCCCTTAACCCCTTCCCACCAAAAAAATGTGAAGGAGTGAAGTTTTGTTGAATTATTTACCGGCAACATTTTCGAAAACTCAAAGGGAAAAAATGTAAAAGCGCCATATTTAAGGAGAATGCAAAAGGCAAAAGGCTTCAAATTTAAATATATTACAAATGAAGACTGATTTGACGGGGATTTATATAAGTAAATACTATTCAATAGGCCTTTAAACAATACAACTTTCCAAAAATAAACATGACACAGGAAGCGAAGAGTATTTCCGAAATACCAAAGGGAAAACAAAGGTTGTTAAATAAATTTTTTTCTGCAATATGCAAAATGTTAAAGGCTTTAATTTTTAACTATATTACAAATGGAAGCAAATTTGACAAGAGATGTGTAACGCTACTAATATGCCTTTAAAAGGCAATTTTCAAAATTAAAACTGCAACACGAAGCGAAGTTTCGTAGAATATCAGAGGGATTGAAGCAGATTTTCCCGAAAATCTTTATCATTAAAGGAGTATGCAAAAGGCATTTTTAGCAAGAGGCTTTAACGTTTAACATTAGTAACCAACGGGATAGAAATTTGATGTGAAAGTCCGGTAAAACGTCTTTAAACGTCATTTTCAAATATGCTATATACAGCGAACTTAAAGTATTGTATGTCACTTAAAAAAAACCAATATTTCCGAAACGCCTACACAAGGAAATTATATACTAATGCAGTCTTTAGGAGTAAGCAGTAGGCAGAAACAGCATTTTCTTGCTTCGAAAACAACTCATTCACAAAGGAGACATTAATGTAACTATATTTACAGCACTGTGTATTAAATTTGATGAAATGAATAGTTTAATAGAATATCATTGTGAGCCGAAAAAGTGAATAGCAGTGCTTTTCTAACGAATGTGTCATTTGAAAACCAGTTTCCAAAAAATTAAACCATAATGTTGTCAAAACGAACGGTACAAGTTGCAGTTAACTAACGACAAAGCAATTATGGCAAGATAAAGCATAAATTTCTCATATAACTGAAGTTCCAAGCTTTACATCTTTTAAACTCTTACTCAATAAAATTTACTTTAATTGTATAAAATTAAAGTTACTTAAAATGGAGATGAAACGAAATATGATGAGGTATACTTTTGAATACAAGAGAACGTTTTGAGCAAGTAATGAAAACAATGTTACGTGCAAAAGGTTCTTCAGCAATTTCGTTTTGGGGAAAATGAAAATAAAAAAAAAATAATATCAAACGGCGTTTGCACATAAAATAGACATTTAGTTAAATTATATATTATGTTAGAACCCGTCCAGAACGCTACAAAATCTGTCGCACTCACTATATATTCATGAATTTGTCCCAATGAGTAACTAATAAATAAAGTTGTTTCGGAATCTCTCATTAGTTCATAATGGACGCTACATACATACATATTACGAATTTAAAAGTTAGTTAAGATACATGTGAAAGGAATTTTGATATTTAGCCAACTTTAAGAAGAATAGGCATGTCATAAATAATAAAAAAGCTACATAAAGTAAAGGTAGTAAAAGATTACATTATTTGAGAATGCAACCTATTAGTTCCGAAAACTTGAGCTATAGAAATAATCAAAAAACCAAATTTTCAAGAAGTATGTAAGTGATGGAAGCATCGTCTTTAAAAACAACATATTTTTTCGTTTGGAAGACTTAACATTTAAAGATACTTTAAATGAAAATTAATCCGGTAAAGGTATACTTCCGACGAATGTGAGTTTGAGCAGTGAATGAAACCATTATTGCATACAACAAACTGTTCAACATGTATGTCACCCGAAAAACGGAGTCGAAGAAAACTGGATGAAAAAAATGTTCTTAAAACTGACTGAACTTAGGCATTACTGCAATGTGGTAATTCATAAAGCGATGCGAACTCATGGAAGTTAATTTATTGATCGTGGTTTAAGAATTTGGGTCTTACAACCTATACTGGGAAGATATTCACATAACGAGACTGAGTCTAAAATTACAATGTTATTTTGATCAACAAGAAATTTTAACGGTTAGCTGAATTTTGGTGTTCAGACTTGGTTAGGATATTTATTTTATCTTCTATAAGGGTATATATAACTTCTGACAATATAAGTGGAAAGGATTTGTAAAGCCTTTATTTTGAAGAAGGGATTTGTTAGCGGTGATAGGGAGCAATATCGTACAAATGATTTGTCAACAAATATTGTATAAAGAAGTTAGCAGAACCCCTGAGAACCCCTTACAATAGATAACAATCAATGTTTGGAGACGTACAAGAACAGAAAAAGGTAGTAACTTTGAAAAATAAACATACATATATTTCTATAAGGCTGGTCAAAGGAATTCGACTTAAAAAGTACACTAATTGACCCTACGCAAGAAAACACGTGGTGTAAATTCTTAATTCACCCATTTGAAAAAACAAAAAAGGAAAGAAAAGAAAACCCCTTGCCTTTGTTTGGAAAGAGAGCATTCGAAACTTTTAAGTTCTGTTATGGTAAAAGATTAAACTGCTAATAGAGCGGATGTTCTCTCTTGGGACGAAATTCTTGTTTGTCGTGATGTGATTGCTTCTCTTCAATCTATATAAGTATCTCTCGGTAAAGTATCCTAGATGCTATGACTAAATAAATCTTTCATCCTTTGGGCAACATCATGTACTCCTGGCTCCTGCATGATAGATTCATGGTCACCCTCGATTGTAAAGATTTTCACCTCACCGGTACAAATCTGAAAATGTAAAAGTTTTAAATTTCAGTGAGATTCTCACATTAAGCGATCGTTAATTTTTCTTTCATGATTTAATCTTGCTAAGAAACTGGTAGTCTGTGTTTCAATAAGATTAATCATAATCTTGTGTTTCATCTGAGTACCAATATCACATTTCTGTTCAAAGATATATATTACGGAAAAATACTTCTTTCAAAAGAACATGTCTTTAGTTAGCCTTAAAAAATTAAAGTCAAAGGTTAAAGACTTAAAGGAAGAGTTAAAGTAAAAATTTAATTTTCACGTGTGAAAAGGGAACCAAATCTACGAAATTTGGTGAAATTTCCATTCATATCGGACATGTATTACTCGAGGTATCAACAGATGAAGTTACTACATTTATGACCAAAAGTGAGCTTGTAGCAAGAAGGGGCTATATCACTTCCTCACATTGATAATGAATCTTTTGTATCCATTGTTTTCCAGTCTGTTGAGTGTTGTGTTGACCTTGAAGTAAATGGGGATAGGACCTCTAAGTGGGGAATGTAAAGTTTGTAATTTTCTCATGCATCTCATGCAATCACATTCCGATAACATGAGGTTATTGAGGAGAAAATAGCTTGTAAAGTTTAAAGAAAAACAAAAAACTGTTCATTAATTTCAATGAATATTTCACTAGATTACTTAAACAAGTACCCCTCTAACATTTCAAAACTTGATTTGAGCTTAGACTTTTTTAAGGATAAAATACAGAGATTAAAGGTTGACATAATATGCTTCAAAGAACAGATTTTAACTTCAGTATCATTGATGGGGTGAAAAATCATATTCAGAAAATTAAAATTCACATTGTGACTTGAAATATCAACCTAATAAAATGTACGTCACAATAAGTAGATGAAAATAACATTATGGTCAAACTAATGAAAATACATTGCCAGATTTCTTTTAATTTGTTAGAAAAAGGGTTTATAAATAAAAGTAACATTTATGGGACTGTGAGAGTAATCATAATAGGGGAATTAACTGCGATATCTTTCAGTTTTAAGCCAATTTAATAAGGTTGTTAATTTCAGTCATGGAATCAAATTCACTTATATAACTTTACAGGTCAGAACAAACCCTAACTGTAACCCCTAACCCCAGCCCTAACCTTGCTGTACTCGAACGTTAAAAAATGAGTCCCAATATCAAAATAATAAGCTAAAACGTAAAAAATCTGAAACATTAATGAAAAGGAGATATCATTGAAGTTTTACTTCAAAGTATGATTTTAAAGTAACTATATGGAAAGTTTAATCAAAATCATGATATTGGAATTATAATTATCAGATTCGTGACTTAGAAAACAGTTTTCTGAGGTGTGAGTAAAAGGATTTTTATTTTAAAATGATATAAAAACTGAAAACTTTGACTTCTTATATAAAGAAAGACGGATATGTGAAGTCAATTACGGGACTCGAATCACCAGGCGAACTTTTAATGTCAAAAGTATGGCGAGCTCTCTCCGTAGTGGATGTGAAGTTCCAATGAGTGACACATAAGCGTAGGAAACTGTTTGAAAGTGGGGGGCGGAAATGAATGTTAGTGACCAATGTCCTGGGTGAGGGGTCTTAGGGGAGGGGGTCCCCTCCCCTTTGGAAAATTTTTGACTATTTACAGTGCCCTAGATGCAAAATGGTGCAGGTTTTGACAAAAATTGAAGTAATTTCGTCCCTTTGAAAACTTTTTGACTATTTGTAGTGCCCTAGATGCAAAATGGTGCAATGTTTGACAAACCTTGAAGTAATTTCATCCTACTGAATGCCATATTTTGGCAGCGTGTCATCCAAAGTGGGGGGGGGGGGCAAAACAAGGTTTTCACCCCCACCATTGAGAGTGAGGCGATCGCCCCCTTTTCCTACGTCTATATTACAAGGAGTCAGAGGAACATTACAGCGTATTCTAAATGAGGCATTGAGGTAGTTTGGGATTATAGTCTGACCTTGAAATATTTTGGTGTTTAAAACTACCCTTCATAGAATTTTAGTGCCTTAGTTTTACGCTATCGTTGGCAGCAATGGTGAATTTTGGGCCGATTGGCTCATGTCGGGCGTCTCAATTTTGCCTCTCTAAGATATCATATTTCGAAGAGTACTGATTAGAATATGAAACAAAAAGTCTTTCGTTTGAATCTATCCTAGTCTCAGAGAAGGCATGGTTCACATGTACTGCATCTAGCTAGAAAACACACGAACTCTTGCCCCCTGTTTGAATTCCAAAATGTTGGTTAGATTCCGTTTGGAAGTACTTAATACTGTTTTATATGGGCTTCTCCACATCAAAAGTAATCAAAAGAATTGGGAAATATAGCCCAATGACCATCTACTAGCAGACAGTAATAAACGAAATGTCCATAATTGTCACACTCAACTTCAAGTTGAAGCTGAAGTTTACCATACACCAGGACACTTACGTTTTTCACTTCAGCACAACTTAAGTGACGAAGCTAGAGGAAAAAAAATAATCCACTTTGGTACTCAAACAAAACGGGAGCCAAATTTTTGCCAGCTGTACTATTAGAAAAGACGATGTTTATGACACGACTAGATTACAAACCTTAGATAGACCGTAATCATTAGTTCCTTCTTGGTTGGGTACTTTTGAGCTCGAGGATGCCTTTAAAAGAGTTATATTGCCTCTGTAGGTTGATTTCGGCTTGCAGTCTTTTAACAGCCACGTACGTTTAACATAACTGTCGACTGAAAAGAACATATCTTCCTTGTCAACGTTTGGGAAAACCTCCAATAGCATTGCAACAGCTAGGTCCAGTCGTTCTACAAATGAAGCTTTAGCTAGAAGTTTTTTTTTAAGCTGAAACGAAAACGGAATCAACGCTTTTAAGTTAATGGAATATCAAGATGATAATCAAGCAGAGTATTATTGTTAGTAGCACATGGTCATTGTTCCATTAAGAATTATTTAAGTTAAAACAGATTTTCATGTCAAATTGCTATCCTAAAAGGATTTTAATGACTTTGTAAAGCAATTCCACCAAGAGTGCAGTAGAGACGGAGAAGGATAAAAATTACGATTATGTAATCAGTATTCCTTTTATTGGCTACCCATCACTAATGTTTAGAAAGTCCATGGTAAGCAGATTTGAGGATATTAACAAGAAATGTCGCATTGTCACGAACCTGTAATATCAGCAACTATTTCCCATTGAAAGATCCCACCCAACCGACCTGAGAGTAAATGTCATTTATCTATTTAAACGTTCTTGTGATAAGAATGAATCTTACATTGGTAAGGCTGACCGGGATTTGTTTATCAGAATTAAAGAGCATTTATGTGACAAATCAGCCATCAATAACCATATACTTAACTGTGAAGAATGTAGGTTCTCAGACAGAAAGAACCTTTCTATCTTAGCAACTGGCAGCACAGGTTTTGAAAAAAAAATCAAAAAAGGCACTGCTCATTATCGAGTGCAAACCTACTCTCAACACCCCACTATACCACCATGGATCTTGCTACTCTTTTGTATTTTGATGTATTTTGAATAGATTATGTCAAAACTTCCCTATCTATAGACTATGAACTTTGAAACTTGTACATAATTTTCCACCTGATGAGGAAGATGTAAATCTTCGAAAGTGTTCGTGTTAGCAATAGACTTAAAGAACAATTTTGTGTTTATTTGCTCTTTTACCTAGCACAACTCTCCTTTAACTTTTAATCGAGAAGGTATCCGGCACTAGTAAACCCTGTAAGTAATTTTAGTTCCCGTTCTCTTCAAAAACATGTCCAACAGTTCTACTATGAAAAGAGAGCACCAATTGTCCATTTCTACAAAAACTGAATCAAGGAACAAAAGAACAGGACTCTTCAGAAAATTTTCGCTATACTCATACTATAACATGTACGGACGACGAAAGTTTAGGATAACGGCCTTAATTTCTGAATTAAAACAGCAGAAAATTTGTACACCAAGCTTCAGCATTGATCACGTAGTATTGTAAGAATCAGGCCCTGTAACTTTGCACCTTGATTTTTGTGACTTGACACATGACTTGCTACTCAACCCAAAGTCTTTGATTGTCATTGACCTAAACATTACCTAATAGAATACATCGATAGTTTTATGACTTGCTGACGTCAAATTGACGTTTAATGCAAATTATTTCACATTGTACCTCATTGGGTGTTGTTTCTTTGAAGCCTTGAATAAATTGTGTTAAAATTTGGACGTTTGTAGCATCAAGTAGACCGAAAGCCTGGATGTGTTCGTCCTCCATCCGCTCTTCCAATACTTGCCGAAAGCGATTTCTTACAAAATCTGGTGATCCATCTATCAACATAAGATTGTGTTGCGGTGCTACGTTGTATTCATTCTGGAGATAAATAACAAGTTCCAATGCCAAAATTGCACCAAAGGAATAACCAGCGATGTTGTACGGACCTTCCGGCTGGACGGAACGCATCTTTGATAAATAGTAAGTTGCCATTTTGAAGATGGAATCTTGTGGAACCTGCTTGTTTACAGTCAGTGCATAAACAGGATGGTGCTTTAGGCTGGGTATCAGAGGTCGAAAAACATCGATTGTGCCCTCTAATGGATGGAATAAAAACACTGGAGGATTTTTCATCTGACCAGTATTAAGCTGCACCAAACAGTTGGTTTCTTTGCTTGAAACTATGGGAGAAACACTAGATGGGATTGTCAGCTCCGATGTGCTATTGGGGCGATCGTCAGTCTTTCCAACGTTGCTAGAGCTTTCTCTGCCAAAGTTGTTTAAAAGACCATGCAGAGTTAAAGAGCGAATCTGTTTCATACTCATAATAGTAGCAAAATCTCTCTCTAGCGTTTGTTTCACCTCTACTCCCATCAGAGAATCTAATCCAAGTTCAGCTAACGTAATATTCTGGTTAACTGATGAAAGGTCTTTGATACCAAAGAATTTAGACACAAAATTTTGCATATTAATTTTCGTAGTGTCTTCAGATATGCTCTTCTCCCTATCAGCGGGAACAATTGTAGAAAGCACTGGGTATGGTTGCACCAAGAACAGATCCAGCGTTGATAAGCAAGATTCTATTGATTGAGACACACATCCAGCTATTTCCGTTTCACTAGCCTTCATGGTATCTACAACCCTTCCCACGTCTCCAATGACACCCCATTGAATAGCAACACCTGTGACAAAATGAAAAGGTCAATAAACTCTTCAGGATGTGCTTTAAAAAATAACAGTTTTTCTGCTTGCTGCCTTAAAAACATATTTAATTGTGTTCTTAGATCAGTTGACTCGACATTGTAAGCTTGGTGTTAAAATTTGCGGATCTGTTATTAAAGTTTGATTTTCGTTTCAAAATGCTCCAAATGTGATGTGCCTATCAATGCTAAAAACTAATGTTAACAACTCGGGGAACAGTCTGTTTCAATTTATTCATCCACTATCCATGCGTGTGTCGTTTTTTATTTTTAAGATGGTTCATGTGTCACCTTGAAGATTAATTTCACATTAAGCTGTTATACATTTACTAAAGTTGTTGAAGAGCTTTAGATGTTTCCTTACTTGCAATTAAAGAGAATTCCCGTTGTCTTTTGTAGTGCATTTCACGTCATTTTCCAGCCCTAACTTTTTGGCAAGAAATTTACACGGGTGGTGGATTGGCCGGATAGTTACCCGAAAGCCTTCAATGGCGTAAGTAAAAGAATGTTGTTGTCCTACCTTGAAGCTTTAGTCTTCAGCTTTTTTGTTATGACTTTCAGGTGCCCCTGTAAACCTATTGTGTATAACCCCTTAAAGTATGTCTGTATTATTAGACAAGTTGCCTGAGGCTGTTGTAAATTTTTGTAAAAGTCTATCAAATGAGCTAAAGACTTGATGATACCTGGTAAGTTATCCTTATTACGTTCTTCACAAAGTCTTTCCATGGAGGAGTTGCCAAATCCATAGTTTGACTGACCAGCGTTGCCTCGTCCACAAGTAACAGAGCTGAACATTACGAACCAATCCAGTTCAGGACCACAAATTTGCCGAGTTGCTTGATCAAGATTACGTGCAATTTCAGTTTTTGCCTGACAAACGGCTTTGAAGTCTTCTGAGGTTAAATTTTCAAGAAGACCATCTTTTAAGACCTGTGGAAAAAGTTGAAAACCGCAAGTTTGATATCGAATTTGTTGGCTACTAATTTAGGGATTAAATATTGTATATGTTTGCAAGGCATACATAGTATGTTCTATGTAAAAATGTGACAAGGACACGTTGGTTTCGAGGTCATTTGTAAATGACTCTTTCTTCTATGTTGAGTACACGTAGACTCGATATGTGGTTCATTTGCTCATTAAGGATGATACCAAAGATACGGGAAATTAATCGCATCTTATATATTCCACAAAAATAAATTCCTGACTAACCAGGAAGATTAAGGCAACACACACGCAATAGACAGGTGAATGAGGAGAATTGTTGTTCTTGTTTTACCACCTACATTTATTTATAAATATTTAGTAAGGGCCATGAGTTTTATCTGACGTAGATGAGAAACATTAGGCATGGTTGTCATCGTCCTGGTAGAAAATGTAAAGTTTACAAAAACGGAAGGAATAGGTATCATGATACTGTATGTATCTTAAGGACATGGAGTTATTTAACTCCTTCATATGCTTCAATAATCAAAATACATAAAAGTTCCACCATCTATAAGACTATATGCTATTTTAGCCAAAAACTAGGCGTTTGCGGGCTTTGTTAATCTGTGACCTTGAATTTAGCAAACACTTTAGACAGAGAAGTAAAAGAGCAAATACCTTGCTTATTTTAGTTCTTAAAACACCCTTAAAGTAATAAAAAAATTCTCAGTTACACGTATATGTCATCGAATCATTGAGAAAGAAGTGTTGGAAACGTGGGAGCGAACTTTTTGCAAATAGTAACTCCTTCAAATCCCATATCCATCCGAAAGCTCATATCCAAGAGACCTCAACACCCATTATCTCTTAAGTCTATTCCATACAGTGTGTAGTTGATAAAACTAAACTTAGGCTTTGTACTCTTTGCAATCGGGAACGTTTCTAATTTCAGAAAATAATCATGTAGACAGTATGTCACTTTGAATTGAAGGGCATATAAATAAGATACGTGATGGTTCAGAACAATGCAAAGGACGTTTTTTTCACTGTAAGATCTACATATCTTCGCAATTTAATGATATAGGGTGAAGACAAGAAGTCTCAATAGAACACAAATTGTTCACGCTTATTTTTAAACAAAATAAAAAGTCATACTTGTAGTTTAAAGAAGAATAAACAATATCCACACAAGCTATAAGTATAAACGTTTATCTAAGGTCAATTTATTATCACAATTATCTCCTCTAGTAATCCTGAATGATTAAGGTTTGTTCCATTTTTAGCAAGAATTTGTTGGCCGGAAATGAAAAAATGAACCAGTCACGTACAAAATTTTATGCTTAGTTATGTATCCTATTTATAATATCAAATCAGTTCATGTCATGGCATGCCATTTCTGGTGATTCATTGTTACGTCATGCAGTTGCTATTTCATTTTATTTCGTTTCACGGCGGCTTGTGATTAAACCTTATTTACGTTTTGCATCTCTCGATAGGAAAAACAATATGTGATTTTAGGGGGTGGGGGAAATCTTCAACTCCAAATTTGTCATTTCCTGCTTTAATGCTTGTCATTTGAGACGACAACGATACTTACAAACTAGTAAAGCATCTTATTTTCATACATAATTCGTCGTCATAAGTGTAATTATCAGTACCTAAAACATTGAATATCAAGAAAAGTACCTACCAATGCTAGATTAAAAATGCCTCCAATGGGTCCCATTTTTTGACAATCGAAAAGGAGCTGATAGCACGCACTTGACTCTGAAACGTCATTTCCAGAAACCATAACTGTTACTCCACGACCTTTCCAGCGACTCACGCATCTACTTTGGTATCCTGTTGTTATTCCCGACCTTGAAGTTAAGACTAGTTTCTTACAGCCTGCAATAAAATAGGGGCTCTTTATTGGCTTTGAACAGAGAGTAAGGTTAAGAACCACAGATGGATACTAGAGAGGTACACCGCGTGACGTTATGCAATTGGGCTAGCCTAGCAGTGCCGGCCACACCACACGCCTAGTAAACGCATGCCGGACACGGCATAACCATATATACTACCGCGACACAATGGACGCCTGCCCAGCAAAATTTTGAATTTGCAAATCAAGAAACGTGCGATCACGTGGCGTCAGTGAAGTACCTCTTTAAAACTTCAAATAATACAAATGTATGGTGTGAAAGATAAATGGCAGGATGACGAATACCTCTTGTGACCAGCCAGTCAGCGAGTTCCAAGCCAAACCCTCCAAGACCGCCAATGATAAGGTATACTTTATTTGGGTCAGGACTACTTGTTGACTTAACAGACACAGATTTCCAAAGCGGAGTGGTTACTGTTTCCTCTGCTTTTACCTGTCATAATATAAGTAAGAAGTTGACTAGGCATTTTTGCAAGATATAGATTGCTATCGTGTCATCAAAAAGGACTTAAAGGTTCATCACACTCACTACATTTTAATAAGAAGCTTTCAATTCGAAAAATGGTTCGGCATTGAAAGTAAGGCAAAATGACACGTGTTACTCACTTTGTCCCTAAGTTGATTAACTTTGTGCCAGTTCCATAAATAAACTTTATTTATCTTACCTTTTTTTGTAGGATTATGTCATCGTGCAAGCATTCAAAAAGAAGGCAATCATTGCGGAAAATGTTTCATAAATCTTATCTCACACATGCAAATGCCCAATCGTGGTAAAAATAAAAACAAAAACTTGCCTTGATTAATATCTTTCCGATGTGTTTCCCCTGAGCCATGAACCTAAAAGCCTTTTCTGCTTCATCTGGACCAAACACTGTTCGTGATATTGGTTGGACGACACCACTCTTCAAACCCTTTTTCATTAAATCAAAGACTCGTGGCCATTCAGTATTCCCTCTTTCCATAAGTTGATCGAGAAATACACCATGGAAAGAGGTATCATTTAAAAATATTGATCCACCTAGAAGAAATTAATATTGTATATTATTAGAGCTGATATCTCAATCACAAATTGCTCTTAGGACTCAAAATCCCTTTTTGATGGTCACAAAACGACACAATTTGGATGAACGGTCCGTTTGTGACGTCAGTTGACTTTTGACCTCCTTTGAGAGTCATAGGGTTCCCTCTTTTCATATGACAAATCTACATACCAAATATGGAAAGTGTTAATCATCCACCCTGTAATGTCGAGTTTACAAAGTTTCCGGTTTTTGACCTCATTTGACCTATTATGACTTTTGAAATTTGTAAAAATCCATAGGGTTTACTCTTTTAATATGAAAAGTCTACTACACTCTCAAAATAGTTGGGTAAAAACTCTCACTAACGCTGGGTAGGTAAATGAAAATACTTTAACTGGGTAAAGTTTGCCCAATAGATGTTGTTTATTTGGTTACCCGAGAGATTGGTTACCCAATTAAGTGGTAACTTATCTACTGATAATCCCATTAACCAACAATTACTGGGCAAAAGTTACCTTCTTGAAATACTTTGACACATGTGCCCAGTGTTGGTAATGTTCTCTTCCAACCTATTTTAGAGAATAACTTAGTATAAAAACATTGATCAAATCTGTTTTGAAATATCGTGTTTAGAAGCGTTTTGGGTTTTTCTACCTCTGGTGTCCTCAAATATTTCTGAACTCCACCGAAAATAGGGTTCTTTCTTTAAGAATGTTTAAATTATATGTTCATCATTCCTACCTTGAGATATTGTGTTAACAAACTAAGCGTCAGAATCACATACATTTCGTCACCTTTACATGAATATACACACCCATATACATACACTCTTGGGCGAAAGCATAGATTTGGTTTGCCTTCGACACGGACTCGGTTAAAAAGGATTTTTACGTTATCAGTATTATCTAGATACAATGAGTCATCAACAGTTTAAAAACACACCTTTTTCATGTATTGCGGGAAAGGAAAATGTTTGTATCATTCGCCGTATGACGTCATACTATTAATCCAATATGGAGGCGGGATATCGCTAAATGTTGGACTAACATGATAGTGCTTATGATATGTTGTATGCAAGTGCTCTTCGTGAAACCATTTACGCATTCACGTATTTCAAAATGTGACTGTGTCCAGTCAATTGTACCGATAACGCCACAAAAATTTGACTTTGATCCCTTCCATACCTAAAAAGGGACAAAGTCAACCCCCTAAAAAATTTCTAGCCATAAAATGTAACATTTGCTTTCAACAATGGACCTAAAATATTCTCCACAGTAAACCATGGAGCTAATACTTGGAGCAGGTAGTCCATGAGTAAACTACCAGTTTTGCTACATATGACAGTCGAGTAAACTACCAATCAATGATTTTTGGGTCTAGCCGATCGCTGAATATGGGTAACTGGAAGGCTAATGGCTACAAACCCTACCGTGCTACTCTGGTAATACTACCGGTGCGCTTTTTGACTATATGACGACATGAAAAGTTGCAAGGGGTGTTTTTATGACGTCACATAACGCCATGGATAAAAAAGGGGTGAAAAACACTCGTTGCTCACTGGTGGGGATGAATTTGTTGAATATTGTTACAGAATACCCTGATTTATAATGTATCAAAGATCTGGCATATATAAGCAAGGTTGTAACCTCTTCTTTAGCCCAAGTAACAACTTTAGTAGAGCTTATTTTTGCCTAAAACGTAAGTTATAATTCCACTTGAAGACCAGATTTCAATAGAAAAATACGGTCACCGTGACAGACGGGCTTAATTTTATTTTTTCCATCAACCCAAGCGAGTACGAAGGGGGGGGGGCTAGTGCGCCAGCGCCCCAGCGAAATTTGTAGGGCGAAAGTATGCTTCCGCCCCCACTTTCCAAGGACGACAGCTTGTGCAAAAATGATGCACCAAAATGCATCTAAGGACCTTCAAATATCCAAACAATTGTCCAAAGGGGAGGGGAGGGGACACTTCCCTTAAGCCCCTTCCGCAAGACCACGATTCGGAAGCAAGGTTCAGCCCCCTGTCCGGAATAGCTTTATACGGCTAAGCATCATCCACACAAGATTTCTCAGAACAATTACACATACCTATGCTTCTGTTCTGTGAGAGATCATACTTTCCAATTTCCAGGAACCGACCGTGAGTTGACAAGCACCTAAGACTTGCATCAAACTTTTCTTCCGACAAAGAGTTTAGTATCAGATTAACGCCTAATCCATTGGTTTGTCTCATCACGTGTTCTTCAAATGATAAGTCGTGGGAGTTTGCAAAACTATTCTCTGTTAAGGCAGGAAACTTTTCCATCAGAAAAAGTCGTTTTTTGCTTGTTCCTGTAGGTTGAAAAGACAACATAACTATACAACCAAAAGATTAGTAATTCCGTGTGTTTGGAATACCGTATAAAATATAGTCGTTTTTAATTGACACAATGTCGGTATAACGTTATTAAATTTACACTGTTGACATTTACGAGCACAATAAAACATCCATTGACAGAGATCAAACAGAGTAATCATCGTTTTGACCTTTTGACCTATTGTGTTCAAAAAGATCAGGGATAATCAATGCACCATGGTTCATCCACATGCTAAGTATGAGATCCTTCAGTCAGTCTTCTAGCGATATCATAATAAGCCTTATTCAAGTTTTCTCATTTTGACTTCTTTTTATCCCAAATGACCTTTGACCAACACAACAAAGAAAAGCAGCACCTACTGGGAAACCCAGTACCCATCCATCAAGGCGACTCTACCTGATGTACAGTGTTTTCAAAGCCTTGTCTTTTTGACCACTGGTGACCCCAAATGGCCGTTGACCTGCACCAAAAATTTTCGGGACTATCTTCTTTTCATGGGCCATACACATACTGAGTATGAGATCCATCATGGTTTGACCTCTGTGGACACCAAAGGAGCGTTGACTTCCATTAAAACTGTAGGGATGCAGTACTGAATATGGGTAATCCTCATAACAAGTATGATATCCATGAAGGTTACTTTGCTTGACATATCGCATTTATAACGTTTCCCCTTTAGACCTCTGATAACCCCAAATGAAATTTTACCGCACTAAAAACTAGTGATATCATCTACTCAATTTGGCCCCT
>WURT03185152.1:5506-16129 GCA_009936505.3 Holothuria glaberrima | reverse complement strand
CTGTAGCCCCATTGATAAGCCAACGAGGCGTCAGCAAATCTATGCGTCAAAATTATTGAAGACTTTTGGGGCATTAATTCTACACTACTTGCAATTGCATAAGGGGCGAATGGGAAATAACAGGCTTTGGTGACACGTGCCCTCAGCCATCCCTCTTTAGGCCACGGTCAATCAGTTTTTCAAGGTGTATCAACTCTGAAAAAATGACCATGTCTTGTCTAAATTGCTAATGTTTTGATGTTAAATATAGAATAATGAATGCACCTTAAACATAGAACAAGTCCTGCCATTTCATCTACCGTCTGAGAAACTCCCCTAGTGTCTTTCCAGCAAAAATAATTGGGTACTCTTCCATTAACATCACGGTACAGAAGTTCATTGTTTCTAACGCTTCAAATATCAGTATCAGAAAACTATATGTTACATTATCTAGCCGGTAATGTGTTTCTTTCCGCAATGTGGGTGCTGATCCGGATATTTTTCATAGCCAAAAATGTTTTCGACTATTTGTGAAGGCTCTCTATAGTTTTACTTTCACACGTGACTACTTACAAAAATATTCCTGGTGATTCAGTCCACAACGTAATCCGTTAAACCAGGGATTTGCAATGTCAACTACCTGGTCTCACCTTAACATTTCGACTTTCGCTTGCTCAACTTACCTACAGATGCCATACATCCCGGGGGTGGAACAGTATCTAACACGCAACGCCCTCTCCAGTACGCTGCCATCACTGCCTGTTCCTCTGACAAAAGGCCGTCTGCATACGCACATGCAATCTCACCCATGGAAAAACCAATCATTCCATCAGGATGGATTCCAAGATCTTTCAGACAGTTCACAAGAGCAACCTATGAACAAATGTGCATGTTGGTTAGTTTGACGATGACACTTAATTCCAATGACTGTGCTAATTTGTCAAAGCAGGGAACTGATAGGAAGGACGGACAACAACCAAATCTGTCGGACAATAAGTCCTTGAAAATGATTTGTTCCTATTGTTAGGCCCTATTGACTTTCGCCTTTCTAATTATGATCTGCATCATTCACACCCAAGCAATCCTGAAACAATTGCATTTGTTAAGACCATGCCTGGATTGGAAGTTTGTTACCAACGGGACCAAGCTTTAATCAAGGTTTCAGCCTATGGATTATCTACGAAAGTTAAAAAAAGGTTCTTCCCTTGTTTCCCTTCGAATTTGATGCGTCGTCTGCTTTAATCATGTTTCAAGCCGTCATCATTTTCCTTACGTTTGGCAAATTTCTCATCACAGTTAAACATACTCGAAATGTAACTTTTGTGGAGCGTTTCAATGGAGTTAAGAGAAATGACAAATATTGAGACCAATAACGGCAAAAGGGGTGAAAATGCATATTTTTTTTTTTTTTTTGCGACATCATGCTCCTCTTTACAACTTCCTGCTCATCGCAAATATGCAACGTTGTAAGTCACAAATGCTTCACCATTCAACATTACTGTTTAGGAATGTTTTTTCTTGTACATAGTTATTCACTCATATCAGAGTGGAGTACATCTAGCATTTTGGTACATATGGAAGTCAACACTGGTGCCCTTGTAAATACCCAGCCATAGTAGAAGTTGGCAACTTTGCAATTTCTTGTGGTTTTTGCAATCACCGTATAGAGCCTTTAACTATGAGTTTAGTTTTTGAAGGTTTATGAAAAATGACTGAACCGGGCTCTATCACGCCGCAGACTACATACCCTTGTCCTCACCACCACGTTTATCCAGTGCAGCATCTTTGAGAAAATTGAAGTTTTTTGTATCCTTAAGACCCAAAATGTAAACAAAATGACAACGTTAGATTCTTACAGTTTATCCGAGCTTACGACGATGAGAGCCTACTTCGTTATCTCTCACCGATGAAAACAACAACCTCAAAACTAATCCAATTACCTGAATGCTGGTATTAGTGACAAATTTTGCCATTGTTTTATCTAGTTTCTCTTTGCTACTGTTCATCATAAGGTCCAGTAAGTCAATTTCCGGATCGGTATTAGCGATGTACTCATGGCATCTACTGATAGTTTGTTGGAAGGTTGGAAGTATCATCAAATCTTTACCCATTCCCGGCCAATCAGATCCCATCCCAGGTAATATATACCTAAAAAATAAAGCAAAATTTACTGAAAATGACACTTTACAATACTGAAATGTCCTGAGCAATGCTACATTGATAACAGTACAATATTTGCAACGAGCTGTTATGAATGTAAAAAGGGATCTGTTTTATGTGAAAAGTTGATTGTCCAAGATTTGGACCCAGAAAAGAGAAGGCGCCATGCAGCGTAAATTACGAGCATATTCTCTATCATTCACGTTTTTACTTCCAGGACTACAGACCAGATTGGGCTAAAGTTAAAATAAGAGTGAGAATAAAGATCTAAGCAATTTTAGCTTTTCTCGAGTTCTGGTTGTCAGTGATCTTTAGTTCGAACTAAGTGTGGAATTATTAAAATGTTATACAAATGTAACAGAATACATGGAAAGAAATAAAAGGTAAGGTGTTTAATTTTATCATTCGTAGACTTTTACCTTAAGAACATCAGATTAGTTAAGGGTAATTTTCCAATTGTGTATTGTCTCGTCATATCCTGTTGGCTGTTATGTTAGTTCGACGTAAGCAAGAAATAAAACTGAAACAAAATATAACTAGTTCATCCTTTGGTACAAATTTCAATAAAAAATAGGCTAACTTGGTGTGCTTTCAGTTGAAAAAAGCCTTCTTTCATCAAGACATGAAATTGAGGCACGATAATTTATTATATTGAACACGATATTGTGTTTTAGATAAAACCTGCCTCGAGGTACTTTAATTTCATAGTAAATTTTACGCTCCTAATATTTTGAAGCTTTTCCTTATCGGTGTTGGAGGGCTAGCACCACGCAGTGGGCTTAAAGTCTGTAAATATTAATGTGACTCTCACAAAATAGAATATAGTCGAAGACAATATAGCGAGAAATGTAATATTCACGAATTACACCTACTCAAAGATTTACCTCAAATAAATTTTAAACGTCACTTCGTTGTTTCTTTTTCTTATTTGTAAACATAAATGGCTTTTATGTATATACTAACATGTACTTAATAGCTGTTACACTCTACTTTTGTAAACAAACTGAGATTCTTTGGAACCTCAGTAAATTATTTCAATTTTTAATCTTCAAAGGAAAAGAGTTATTTTAATAGTTTGGAAATGTCTTTATACATGTTCAGGAGTAACATTACACCTGTAACTTTGCATTTTTCTTTGTTTATAAAACAAAATAATAATTTAGGTGTGTTTTAATTTAGGGTAGTAATCTAACAAGGCATAACGAAATTACAAACCAGCATTGTAAAAAGATAAAAAACAAACGAAACATTTGTAACATGATTGTTAGCGACCATCTCACCATACTTGTTTTCTGGCGGCAACATCCATTTTCCTTACTTCGGCGGTATCATTTTGGTTTGAAAGAATTTTGTACCCTCGAAATGGCATTCCATCACTTGGGGCATTAGCCACTTGGTTGGCCAATCGATGAAATTCGGGATCTTTCGTATAGGTTGACATATACGTCAAGTTCTCTTGAACGCTTTGTTTTGTTCTACCAGAACTTAATAGCACATTCGGTATATTACAAGGAGTGTATTGTTTAGACAGCCTGTAAGGTTTGACAACAATATGTGCATTTGTTCCACCAAATCCAAATGAGCTTATTCCCATAAGACCACCATTAAATTTGGTTGGCTCGGTCACTACCTTCAAAGTACCATCCTTTAAGCCTTCAATTTTCGGGTTTGGGTTTTCAAAATGTAAGTTTGGTGGGATGATTTCATGATTAATTGTCATTAAAATTTTCAATAAACTTGTTAAGCCGGCAGTGCATTCATTATGGCCTATGTTGCTTTTTACAGCGCCGATAAGTAATGGATTTGTGTTTCGGCGCTTTGCGCACAATATACTGTGGATAGCGTTGGTTTCAATTGGATCACCCGCATCTGTACCAGTACCATGAGTTTCAATAAACTCAACGTCGTCCTCACAGACTCCGGGGGCAGAATATGCCCTTCTCAGTAAATCCTTTTGAGCCTCAAATGAGGGATAGGTAATGCCTGTTTTAAGAAAAAAAAGATACTTGAAATAAGTCAAATGTATCCAGAAACCAGACAAAATCATACGCACTGGCATTTTTTTATAGGTTTTTATCATGCGTTTAAATGAAATTAAGATATCCATTAACTAGTAGTTACCTTGCTGTACAAAACCGCAGTGGTTCGTAACAGAATTAACCAAATGGGCGTACACTCTTCTGCACAAGGTTTCCTTGGAAAGGAACACTGCTACGATGGCCTCTGATCGAACGAATCCATTGGCTAAGAATAATGGTACATAATTGGTAGATGTTAGCCAAAATTTTCTGTCTAATGTGATTTAATGCAATAATTTTTTAAAATAGCTTTGTGTTAGAAGGACTGAAGAGATTTTCTCGCTGTGCACAGGGATAATGACAAGGCAGTTAACATGCTCCTCTAAGGCTCAAAGTATTAAAAGTTAGCCATGTTGAGATCCCAAGCCAACCATTTCAAAAAGTACTCAGTTCTACGATAAATGTATATGTCTAGTTTTGTATTGCTGTTTAAATATATGTACAGACGTGTGTACATTATGTCTGAACTATGTTTCGCAAAAGTGGTATACACCACAATTTTGGTCGTCGAAAAGCAGGACACATGCCATTTTGATGAATGATTTTGCAAATGCCACAAACGTAGCTTCACAGTCAAGTCAGGGGTAATGCATGCATGGACTCACATACTAATTTTCATCTTGAAGATGAAATTCCATAAAGGACCTCTTGCAAGTGTAATCACATCCAAAAACAAAAGGTTATTGCATGAAACTTACTTCTTCAGCTCTATAACTGTCATTATTTCTTTCACCACTGAGTAGTTAATCTTACCTGATTGGTCAAAAGCCTTGCATTTGCCATCAGGAGCTAAGACGCCTAGTGAATTTAATCCATGAGTAGTTTGTGGTCTAAGAATGATGGTCACGCCACCCACAACAGCGTAGTCACATTGCCCATTCAGTATATCTTGCATGGCATTGTGTAGAGCAACCACTCCAGATGAGCAGGCCGCATCCAGTGTATAACTCGGTCCTTGAATGAGAACAAAATATTATCATTCAATGAAGAGTGATGGGGAACTATTTTTCAAGCGCTTGGTTGCATCGCCATAAAAATATGTTGAGAATTTTTGATATTGATTTTAATTTTATCAGTCTGCTTTTGCATTAAAAAGATGGCACCTAGAGAACTGCAAAAGTAAACGTATGCACATGGAAATAAGGTGGGTGGATATGTAACTACCCATGAAAAACAGTATTCCTTTTTATGACGCTATGGTCACGAAATAAGTTCTACTCACATACAGGTATAAAACTTAAACGAGGTGCTTTTTGAGTTTAAAAAAGGAAGGAATAGTAGAAGCTTACCTTTGAAATCAAAGTAATATGACAATCTGTTGGCTTGAAATGTTCTAAAGCTGCCAGTAACACCATAACCATCTTTAGATTTCATGTCTCCGCAGTTAACGAAGTCGGCTTCTGCATAAGACGATGCAACGTAAACACCAGTATTCGAACCTTTTAACTCGTGGGGACTAAATCCTGAAAGAAATGAGTTGCGCTATAAATAACAATCAATGAAAAATTTGAAACCAAAATTCTGTATGCTAAGGAATTAGAACGTGTTACTTTCATGTCAGTAGCTATATTTTTCTTTCTTTCTAGATGTAACTAATATTACGAAGATTGTTTGTTCATACTCTGGGTTAAACGCATTTACACCATCAGTGGATGAATAAACGGGACTGTATGGTACTTAACCTAAAACACTACACCTCTCAAGGAGGTCCCACAATTGGTTAGTCTTACCGGAAAATACCATGGCGACAGCTGGACACGACCGTTGAACTTTTGTTGAGCAGTATTGCTTACATTTATCCGCTGAATTTTGCCATTTCCTCTCTCGCACAAATGTTGCACTGCCCGTAAACATTTTGACCATTGTAAAACCCTAAAGTCTTCTTTTCAAGTTTTAGTTTATGTGAGTCTAAATTTTTTATTTAGAAATGTATCTTTTATTCTTTCCCATCTCCACTAATTTCAGTAAATTGCGGTCTACCGGGCCAGTTTTCGCTGGATATCAAATTTAATGAAGTGGTTCCCTTCAGTTCCGAAAAGAAGGACATCTCTGCATGTAGCGTGGGAAAATTGAGCATTTAAATTATCCCATAAACATAGGCTTAGCGCTATCTTGAACTTCTGACTGTCTGCCTCTATTTTCTTATCACACTGGTTAATAGAAAGTATTTTCATGTTCGCAAAATATAGGTCGAAAAGTTATTTGAATGGATAAATGTATCGCCAACAAAGGTAGTAAAAGTAAACTTCTGACATTTGTGCTTAACGAAACTTTCTTCGTAAGTCTAAACGCTGTAAAAAGTAGCAGTTTGGTAAAATCTGGCCGGGGTTGTCCTTATGAGGGATTTCCCAGGAGAACATTCCACGAAGTTGTATGTTTTTGTAGGAATCCATCATCATGTAGAAACATAGCATAAACTAGAAAAAATTTTACGGGATAATTCAAATGTTCAATTATGCCACGGTACATGCAGAGGTACAAATAAATACTTTATATAAAACGGGTATAGAAAGGTGTTTTCCTAAAAAATCTCATCGTGATAATCGTGATAATAAATATTGACACTGAAGTGTATCAGCTTTTCATATCTCTGTAATATTTTGCTGGGTTCTGCCCAATACCACATCAAGTGAGTTTTTCGACAAAGTTCTACAACTATTCCGTCAATTTTCAAACCTCAGAGATAAAATAGGGTCTGCGTTACCAAATTAATAATCTGAAAAAACTAAAAACGGTGAAATTTGTGAAAAAAGATCTTTTATTGACATTTGCCAGTTGCCCCATAAATTTGATTAACTTCAACGGTAAAAAGAAATGTCTGGCATTGACAGCGCTACAGTACCCTTTAGTAAACTTACGTCCCCATTAGTTGGAAGGTCGCAATTGTTTGTCACAATTATTTGTTGGTTTTTTTCATGTGTGATCACTGGGTAAGTACAGGTGCCAACATGAAGTATGTACCGGTATCTCATAATTCAGAGAAGAAAACACATTAGTTCACGAGACATATCACTTTGACCTTTTATTAAAAACAATTTACCTACAGCGTGTTTATCTCCAGATGGAATTTGAAACTTACCAGCGTCAACAATAGCCTCGTATGACACCTCCAAAAGAAGGCGGAGTTGAGGGTCCATTTTATCGACTTGTTTAGGAAGGATACCAAAGAAAGATGCGTCAAATTTTGAAATGTCCTTCAGATTTCCACTTATTTCAGGTAATCCAAGGTACTCTGTGGAGAAAGAATCGACTTTCTGTATTTATGAACATGTGGAGATTTTGAATGACTAAGTTTCTTTACTGACATGTTGTAATGATTGGTCCACGATTTCTACGGTTCCAGTAATTATGAGGCTAATTTTCTCAATAAAGAAGGTTTTTTTTACATTTGTGGGCACCTATCTTTCCTTTATTTGTGTCACGGACAACATTTGTGTAGAAATCATGTGACATAATGCTGGATTTTAGTTGAATATCCTAACCTGATCCCAACAACATCAATGTGGAAGGGCCGTGTTTCCCTAGAGCAATCTTGTGCTTACTGTGTATACTTAAACTTTCTCACCTGAATCGAATCTGCCTTTGTTCGATGTTACAAGGTTGACTTTAGAAACAAGTTGGTCCCAAAATTCGTTCACGTTATCACAACCAGGAAGCCGGCACGACATTCCACACGCCATAACTTCTTCTCTATTCACCACCATTTTGAAATCCTTTTTGTTGTGAGTAGACGTTATGATTAACAAATGTCTGAGTTGCAGATGCTGAAATTAATGTTTTTAATAAAACAGAACACTGTGAAACATCGTTAAGAAGAAGATAGTCTCGTATAATTATTCATTTCGAAGTTGTACTGAAATTTTTTACATTTATTAAGGAATATGTCTGTTAAAGAATTCAATATATTACAAGTGTTCTTTTTAAGCCATCCTAACTACACTACAAATTTTCTATTTGTCAATGGAGAAGTTTGCATACTTAAGCGTTGCACACGCCAAAGGGCAGAAGTTGTTTTTTCTGATTTTCTTTCAGTACGTCGGGTTGATTGTAACCAATTGTCTACAGTGTACCCACCTATAATTTGGCATGAAAAACAGAAAATACTTTAGTTAGACAGGATATGATATTAACTAACTTTGTTTAAAATCTTAGTAGAGCTCACACAGATCGATGAAACACTAAATATAATTTTTTGTCTTATATATGTGGTAGTTTTTGATGTCCACTGAATGCTTCCTTGCAGTTTGTAACCTAGTTCAATGGTTGTAAGTTCTTATGGGTGAACATCGGACCAACATGTGTGGGGTCCATCCAGTGTTCCAGTGAAAATGGGACGTAAAATTACTGCTTTTGGACGATTTCTTTCAGAATCTTTCAAAGTTAAAGTCTTGGCATTAAAAATTGTCAAGAGCAATTATACATTCCAGTAACGCTGCCTGTACTATTCCATTGCAAAAAAGGATTAATGTAATGAAAAAAGAAGTTAACCTTCAATGTTTCTTTGTGTTTTGGAAGATACAGTAAAATTCGTAAGTGAGCAGTAAGCAGCAATAATTCCAAATTCACCATTTTAACGTAGAACGGTGGGCTGATTACACAATAAAACATTCCTTGTCAACTTGAAAAAGCAGTCTGAAGGCGAAGGACGAAAATGGAAGACGGAAAACGTCGTCCAAATTCTTCCAAAATCGTCACGTTTTTCACTGGGTGGCACATCTTTCGTGATCACTACAACACAAGATGGCGACATTCCTTTTGTTCCAATGTCTTGTGGGGTATTGATATTTATTTAAAAAAGTAATTTATTAAAGAACAGTATTTACTAAAACAGTTTTCAAAGTAAAGCTTAAATTCCCTTGTTTATTTGCCAACAAATGACTGTAAAAGTCATTAATACATTCATGCATCAGTTTTATCTATCCCTTGGCACATTGCCTTGTCAAGGATGATGTTTTCTTATATAATGTTTCACTTTGCCTTGCATCCGTTTTTATGCAAATACTACACCATGTTCTTAGGTAACGGAATGACTTCAGTTTATGGGGTATCTACGTGGTGTGGCCGTTTGGGAATGGACAGGGTGAGGTAGCCAGTACTTTTGTAACAATTTGTAGATTTTTTCTACAGACTAGAGGGCTGATGACATGTATAGGATAGCCAGGCTTTATTCTTTGGTCAAGCTTTAACTTCAGTCTATGAAAAATCTTTTTAGTCATACAAACTGTTTGGTCCATGCAGGGTTGGTTAAGTGCTCTATAAAAAATGTAGCGTTTTCCTACAGAGTAGAAGACGAATGGCATGTGTGCGAATTCCAAGCCATGTTCCTTAGTCAGGCTAAGACTTCAGTCTGTGACAAATTCATGAGGTATAAACTAACAAAAACCACAGCCTTTCACCATAATTTTAGAAAGTATTAAGACATAGGAAAAAGTTTTTGTTGGGTGCTAGGGACATAGCTTGCTCCCACAAGATGTTTTTGCTCCGGACCCAATTGTTTGTCCAAAATTTGTCACAATTTGAAAGAAAATATTGAACAATAGAAAAACAAAGAACCCCACCCCACAAGAAAGCTATCATTGGTAAGATTTATCTTTGCTCTTTGTTTTAGTACTTTAAACAAGTTTGTAACACGAAGTTATTAGGTTTAAAGTTAAATCCTGTGCTCTGGGTCACAGAGACTCCGGTGTGCTTTAAGTTCATGTCTGGGCAAGCTATGGCTTCGATCTTTAAGGTATCTAAGTGTTGCAAGCAACTTTGGGGTAGAGAACAGTTTTTAAAAATATGTTAATTGTTGCTAAAGTCTCACTATGTCGTTGCTCATACTGAGTAGATGATTCCTGTAATTGGTTTTGGTTGAGGTCAAAGGTCATTTGGGGTCACCAGAGGTCAAAAGGTCAAAACCTTGTAAACACCATATCTCAAGAAGGGTAAGAGTGAGGATCTCATATTTGGCATGTTATGTGCTCCTAATGAGTAGATAATTCATATTGTATTTGGTGGGGGTCAAAGGTCATCTAGGGTCACCAGAGGTCAAAAGATCAAAACCGTTTAAACAATATATCTCAAGAAGGGTAAATGTGAGGTATCTCATTCTTACCACGTTCGTTGATCATACAGAATAGATTAGGCCTAATGGCTTTGGTGGAGTAAAACGTCATTTGGGTCACAAGAGGTCAAAACGTCAAACCTTGTAAACACCATATCTTAGGAAGGGTAACGGTAAGTGATCTCATACTTGGCATGTTTGTTGCTCAAACTAAGAAGATGATCCCTATTGTCTTCCGTGAAAGTGAAACGTCATTTTGGGTCACCAAAGGTCAAAAGGATAAAAACTTGTAATCACTATATCTCAAGAAGTATAAACTCTAGGAATTTCATACTTGGCATGTATATACCCCTTATTGAG
>WURT03185141.1:0-10155 GCA_009936505.3 Holothuria glaberrima | reverse complement strand
AAAAATTTTAGGTCACCAGGTTTCATAAGGTTTCGAATTATTAACATGATACTGTATCTCGAGTAGGATAACTGTGTTGGGATCGTATGCTTTTCATGTGGGTGACTCAGTCTTGTTACAATATATCATACGGCAAGGAATCACTAAGCCTTTTGGCTTTCTAGTTGTGAATTCAGGGTTATTTCAATGGCAAGGTAAATCACTTAGAAACAAGTACCCTTTCACATGTTTTCACCATTTTCTCTTTTCTGTGAAAAAGGCAAGGCATGAAATGCAGGGAATTTCAGATGTTTCAACATATTTTCATTTATACGTAATTGAACTATTTATCATCATATTGAGATTATTATGGAGAATTTCTCAATGTAGAATTGTGTTTCATATGTGACTAGACTATGTAATTTGTATGGAGCATGTGTTGTTAGGTAAATTTTATTGCTTAGGGAGTAGGTGCAGTTACCTGAACTGCTGGTCAGTGCCGGTCAGCCCCTGAGAAAGCAGAAGTGCTGACTGCCACTAAGCTCAGAAAGTGCTATTTCTGGCTGTCATGCAATGATTTCAGATAAGAGAGTAAACAAAGTAGAAGTTGCTTGCTTCATATGATATGCACCAGCTTTTTCCTGCCTGCATGTATCCCATTTACACAGAGTGCAACCAAGACACATCAACTTCTTTTGAAGAAGGGCACAAAAGTGTTTATCATAGTATCTGGGAATATATAAATCTGGTGTATTTTCAGTTTATTTTTATTTTCATTTTCACCATTGGAAGAAAATTTGTTATCTGTGGAAAGGTATATCCCCAACCTGTTTGGTGTGAAGGTCTAGCACAGGGAACCCAGGCTTAGATCTGTTGATGCACTTTGTTCCTTGAACTAAGCTTTGGCTATCTAGTACTCTTTTCTTTACCGATCATGACCTTGGCAGTAATCATGATTAAACATGTTATGTGAATGTGTAGCTGCAGTGATTTTTGCTACCCATATTGTTGCTTCATATATGCATGTACAACTTGTATTTGACCAAGAAGGTTCTACAAGGTTTTGGGTAAAAGGTCTAAATTGAAAGGTAATTTCAAAGTCTCCTTCACAAATAATTACCTGCAAAAATAGCCCATAAGACTCTTCAAGTTAATTAGATGGTGACATCAAAGGAACCACCCATTGACTTTCGAGGTAAAAATTTAGTGGCTTAAATTTTTCTTCCTAAAAGTTCTTTGTGGAAGTCCTGGTAACTGAGGTAAGCTACCAAGATTTAAAAATCATGAAAATGGTGAGCAACAGTGCACCAAAAAACAGGTCTACATCCCAGATCACTGTTACCCTTCAAAAAACTGGCCGATATTCTGCACAATTCACTACTAGCTACAAAGGCTTCATAAAAGGCAAAGTATGACAATACGCCAAAATGTGCTGCAAAAGGAACAGGATTCCATTTACAAAGAAATCTCCAGAAACAAAAATGTACGAGCAAGTCAGATTGGCCGTTAAAGGCACTGACTAAAGAAGATCGAAGGATTCACCTCTTGCTAAAGCCGTCAAAGATTCAGAAGTGCCACCACTCAGTTTCAAGACCATGCACACCCAAATATCTAAAACCAAGGCATGTAAAAACAATGAAAAGCACTAGAATGTTTTTGCATACATATACATCCATCCAGTCTGTTTCCTGAAAATCTATTACCTATGAGAGGACACCAAACCTAAAAGATTTTCTTGTGTAATCAAGGTTTATTTTTGGACATGTTTAGGCTCTAAATGCAAGTATTCTCAGATTTATGAAGATGTCTTTTACATATGGACTACCCATATGGGTCAATGATTGATGAGGAGTATATGTGATTATAAAAAAGAACTAGATGTGTTAAACGTTTTGTAGACAACTGAGAAATCCCAATTTTAAAGTGGAAGATATTGCTGATCTAGTATGGCGAGCCACAATGCAACCCAAATACTAGGTCAGCAGACTGAGGACTTAGTAGGATAACCTTCGTCACAGCTTTTATTTGGACCCAAGATTAGACTACCAGTACTCCTGGCAGTAATCTTGGGCAGAATCCTGTAGGTGTGACAGTTTATAGGACAAACAATGCCTTATACCAACCAGAAGGGAAAATAGCCTGAAATATCTCGGAAAAGTCTGGAATCTCAAATGGTCTTGAGATTTCTTGCAGTGGATTCTGGGTGATTGCTTGGAAAACATTCAGAGCAATGGTCTAGAAAACAGAAGACCTTACATTTTCTGTATTTTTAGATCACATTTGTACATGTATGTTTGTGCTATGCATATTAAATGTCTGTATAAACCTCTCATGCAGAATAATTGAAAAATCTTGTGTATATACATTAATTGTCATTGACTGAATACATGTACTGTACATGGCTGTATTAATTGTCTGTGGTAGCAAATATACTGTTCGCATATATACAAAATAAAAACAAAAACTGTGCATCCTAAAGTAAAGGGCAGGTCACACTACAGTGATTTTCAATCTGAGATTCCATCCGAATTTTTCTAAATCAGACGAATAGTTTTTTATTCAGACTTTGTTCTAAGGATGGCCACGTGCGCACTGTATCGATAACTGATCCTAGTTTGTCCGATAATAAACTGTCCCACTACCATTTTATAACTTATATAGCTCAACAGAGAGATATGTGTTGAAAAATCAATCTGATTTTTGTAGGCGTGTCCGATAATTGCGATAAATGCTGTCTGTGGATGTGATGTCACGAAAAGTTGCTTTACATTTCATTTCTGTAGTTCTCTGATACAGATCATATAATACACAGGTTGGCAAATTTTTGGCTCTTTATGACCAGTGATGGAGAAGATTTTAATTAAACTTATAAAAATCGGACCGTAATTCTATCTGAAATCGCTCTAGTGTGACTCGAGCTTCAGCACAACAAACTTTACTTTTCTATGTGATTCCTTACCACTGAGTTTTATATAAAATCGAGTCTCGGGAAATATTGGTAATTTCATTTTCTTAAATGCTTTTTAACTTTTAAACCATAACCAGAATTGTCAAGAATCAAAACTGAATATTTTTTGTTTTGGGTTCTTTTTCAGAAGCAAAGGAAACCACTAATTGGATCACAGAGACAAAGTGATCCTGAAGAAAAACCTGTGATATTTCCTCGTCCACAATTTAATTTTTCGAAGCAGACCAAGAGATGAAATCAGTGAAAAATGAAGTGACTGAATGAATTATGTGACAGTACTCGCATCATCATACATATGTATTATATGTATAATAATCTGTTGCTCCCATTATTTATACATTTTTTCTTGGTTGGAACAGCTTAGGTGTCCAACCCTGAGAACCCCTTGCATGAAATACAATACTGCTGGAGTGTCCATGATATGTGCCTAACATTGAGTACATTGTTATCATGGGGAACTGACATGTATAAACAGACTAAGAATACCGTGATTCTTTGATTAGTTGCCTTAAAGGACAATTCTCGTCATCCCATAAAGTTCCAATTCTCTCAACTAGACAACTTGTAGCTCCTCCCACAAGTGTATAATTATCCTCCTTGTGTAGACACAAAATTATTCTACTGCCTAAGGCCATATCCTGGTGAGCATACAAGTCTACAATGTGTAATCCGAGAACTCCGTCTGCATTATGTGGAATGTGGGCTACTCTGCAGCTTTTGAATTTTCAAACTTTGTTGTCAATCAAAGAGCAGTGACCAACTGAGAATTTTGACACCCCCACACTAAAATTATACTTTGGGATGACAAGTGTATGTCTTTAAATATGTAAGTGTATGTATTTTTTTCCTTTCTCTCCTTCCTTCAGCAGTTAATGTAATACACACCTATAACTGGCTAAGTTTTGCGCTGATATCTGTTCAACATATGTTCTCTTTATACATCATTAAAAAGTTATGAAAAGAATATGTATGGAAAAATTTTGTCTATAAAAAGATTTTGTACTTAATAATTCTATTTGTAAAACTATTTAAATGTGAAATCTTTTTTTTTTATTTTCGTTTTGTCTACTGTTTAATTTTTCATGCATAAAAACAGCTACTCAAGCTTTAAGATATATACATTTGTACTATACCCATCAATTATTGCTGGTGTAATGCTTTATACCTCACTCATTGGTGCATTCCATGAAAATAATGCCACTTCTCCTCCACAGCCTTCTCCTAGCTCCCTACAAAGGAAACAATAGCAAAAAAAAAATGTGATATTATAAATGATAATTTACAGCAATTATCAATTTGTTTCATGACAATGATTAATTAACTGCAGCTCCTTTGGTCATTATGTCACAGCATTTCCCTGATTATGTAATAGTTATTGCTGTTAATTGCATTCGTAGTGTATCGATATAAAGTGTAGAAAAAATTGCATGGTTATGGAAAGTATAATTCCGAATGTCTGCCATCAATTTTTTGTTTTAATGATGTTAGAAACCTATACAATCATCATGACATGTAATTGTATGTATGCATGTACATATACATGTTTGCGACACTTTTCTTGTTGGCACACAGAAAATCTGACAGTTTTCATTCTTGGTTTGTGGATGTATCTTAATTTAAAGAAGACCCCTAGTGTTTTAGTGGAAGTCAAAGATGATCTTTAATCTCTTGAGGTAAAACAGTGACATCATTGCTTATACATGTCTCAAGGTAGGATGCATGGATTACTTCCACACCTAGCATATAGAAGCCTTGATTTATTATTCAGTAGATGGACTGTATTGTTTTTGGTAAAGGTCAGAGGTCATTTGTGGTCACTGGAGGTCAATACAAAAAGCCATGTGTGCACAATCACTGGAGATAGGAATCATAGATACTTTTCATTCGTAACCTATACATGTGTTATGTTAAGTACTTACTCTGTGGAGGACAAAAGTCATCTGAAGATACTAGACTCTGAAGACAAAGGCTTTTTTATTTCATATTCTAAGGTAGGAATCATGGGTAGTTTTCATACTTAACGTGTAGATGCTTTATATTATCTGAGGTCACAAGAGGTCATGAACTGAAAACATTGTTAACTTCACAGACCTGTTTATTTCACCTAGAGGCTCCTGGTATTTCATCATGTCTTCTGGCTTAATGGGTTTTTATGCTTCATTCTCCCATTTTCTCTCTCACATTTTTGAATAGTACTGTTAACTAACAAATTTCTGAAGATAAACCAAATAAGTTCAACAGAACTTATCCATTAAAGCCAACTTTAGATTTGTTCAGGCTTTTTGGTCCTATTTTTGACGTCATGTAATTAGAAAGACATTTAAATTGGTTTAAGGACAGTACATGGTGCCTTCTGACTTATGCGACTGATTCATGGGACATATACATACAAAAATGGTAAAATAGGCCTATATTCCAATTAATTCCTCCATACTTGAAGATATATGCAAGATATGAAAGGCTGTCAAAGGATTTAAAAACAGTAAAAATGAAAACAATTACATCAAAGTTTGAAGGAAATGTGTTGTAATTTGTTATTTAATGTAAAAATTACGAGTGTGACATATTTGGCTGCATCTGAATATGATATAAATTGTTCAACTGGCTGCTTTCCTCTCACATT
Source organism: Holothuria glaberrima (assembly GCA_009936505.3). Taxonomy (NCBI): domain Eukaryota; kingdom Metazoa; phylum Echinodermata; class Holothuroidea; order Aspidochirotida; family Holothuriidae; genus Holothuria; species Holothuria glaberrima. The sequence continues at coordinate 4,585 of WURT03185141.1, read as the reverse complement.
TGTAATTTTTGAAAAAGTCCAGCTTCTTGTTTTTTGTGTGTGAGATATCATACTTCCTGGTCATTACCCCTTTTGTTTTATAAAGTATTATTTTCTGTAGGCTAGGGGGTGGTTATCCTTCCCTTCCCTCTCACCAAAAAAAAAATATTGTCAACTATTGAGACATGTTCAGATTATGGTAATCTTGTTAGGTATATACAAGGAGCTCGGTGTCGGCAAGGAGATCCAACTTCTATAGACTCTTTGAAACAATTTTCGTCTCCAACAGTAATCCTGCTTTTCTTCTTAAAATTCTTTTCTCAATACTTAGATCAACTAGGATCAATGATGCATTGTAAAAATGACAACGAGAAGGTACACCCCTTGCGATGAACTCGTTTACTTTTCGTTGCCAGCTGTCATGCAAAAATGTGAAATATTAACATTTCATCGTTATTCGTCACCCTAAACATCATTTTATTTAAAGCCAGCTAAGAATTTCTTTACAACTTGCTTTTCGAATGTGTTTCTTAATGATGGAAAAATTTGCTAAAAACTGAGAGAAATGTATAGGCTTGAACAATGTTTCCATGAGGTGACGTATTTAAATCGTGAGGGCACAATTGAAATATAGTATTTAAACGTTTGTTGCCAGTCGTTTTACTGAAAATCCTGATGAAAGTTTGATCATTGGGGGAAACAAATTGAACTTTCTTCAAAGCATGTGTAAACAATGGGATTACCTTGAAAAAGAAAGTAGATCATCATTTAAGTGGTTTAGTCAACAGAGACTTAAAAATAGGAACAAAGAGACCTGTCAATCAAATGGCAGTGCCTGAAAACAATTCGGTCCTTTTCAAGTACATATTGTCTGACAGATTAAATTGGTCATTGTATCTCCTTCCTACTCCCTCTCTGATATAGAACAAGACAATGAGAGTGACCCACCTTTTGTCTCAGTCTATATATGTTGACCTCTTTTGCAACTGGTGGACCTCCAATGCAGAGGGAGGGAGACTTCCCTGGTTTTTATAGCATGCCCCTTTGCATATTAAATGTTAAACAGAATGCCCAATCACCCCTCAATTCCGGACACAGGTAGCCCCATGTTTCTTTTGTTAAAAATAACAGGATAATAATGTAAAATGTGCCAGAGGTCATGCTGTAGGGTGGACAAATCTACACTGGGAGACTTGTTTGGCAAACATTTTCAACGTGTGCTACGCGCAAACTGTTTAATGCGCCCCGTCCAGTTAGTGTCACATATTACCCCACCCCTGATACTGCCCCTCCAACCGCACCTTATGACGGTCTATAAAATCTGTAAATACTATCCTAAAGTCTGTAAATACTATCATGCAAACAACGTAATGTCACGCATATGAGGAGATACCAGTCCTATTTAGCAATTATCGGCAGAACACTCGCCCCCTAATTGGCGGGTACATTTTGTCAGGGAAATGAAAGTGTTTCAGTGCAGAGGTAATAAGTAAGTTTTGTTATGTTTGATCTGTAAAGCAGCATTTTGGCACGCATTCGTCACGAATCTCACGACCATTATCAGGGTAGTAATACGGTTAGTCAGACCAAACCAGTTCAAATTAGAGGTTATAGGTCTATACCTCCAACCTCTTTACGGACACCGCATCAAAAGAGGATTGTAGAGCAATCTAATATCATGAGTTGCATATACGGTACCAAAGCTTACGACAAGCAAGTAGTTGTCGTTACAGTTTGGGTTTTAGCAAGTGTCATGCCATAGCCAAAATCACACAAAATAATAAAAATATCTAAGAATAACATAATTAATTGTCAGATTTGTCAAAGATACCACCACTTTGCATCTCCCCACCTTACAGTTACGAAAATTTATCAAGGGGGGGGGGGAATTGCCACCCCTCCACTGAAACAACACAACCTACTTTTACACACAACGAAAAATAAAAAAAAAATCACGGACTAAACTGTGAAAGTTTTTCAACATGTGATCAGTTTGGAAATTTGCCAAAGATAGCACCATTTTGCATCTAAGCCATTGTAAAAAAAAACCCCTCCCCAGGACGTTACGTGCCCAAGATGACAAAGTAAGGATCCTCCCCTGGTATAGACTACCACAGGTACGCATTTGCACAATTTTTACCGACTTTCTAATTATCTGAGGTGGCTTTACGGCAAGTTATTCCGTGGTGCCCTTTCCTCTGTCACCAACCTCTGACGATGCCATTGGTTGGTACAGTGTATTTTATCACTATCACTACATCTATAGAATTGTTCTCCAAGTATGGTGTATTGTCTTGTTAGTGTCGTATAAAATATGCCTTCTCCTACTTCCCAAGAGTCGCGGTGAGTGGAACAAACTACCTCAAGGGATCATGAGTGCGACCACTCCGCCAACCTCCAGATTGAGTAGCACCCCCGCAAACACCTGGCTTATATGCTCATGCCATGCCCTGCCACTCAAGGGTGACACCACATGTGGTGCAGTTTACACAACGGGGGGGGGGGGCAACCCGACAATGGTGACTGGTGACCGGAAGGACGGCGTACCCAAAATTCTCCAGCGAGAGAAGCTCGCCAAATATGTTGGCTTAGAATCGAAGAAAATTGGAAAAATTGGGCTCTTTATTGAAGTCACGTAATAAAAAATTATTGAATAAAATTTGAAAATATTGGGATGTGATTGAAGTATTTTGGGTGTTTGCTGAGAATCTCCCCTCCTTGAGGGCAAAAACAAGAAGCCTGTCGCTTTCGACCATTACAGACCTTATCATATCATACCCACTAAGACCACCGGACGAACTGGGAAAATTTCATCCTCTCCCAACTTGGGGTATATGGCTCCCGTGACATGACCCTCACCTGGCACAACCCCTGCTGCTGATTCATGAGCAGAGCAGAAGGGGAAGCAGAATCTTGATAACTGTTCCCCATTGACGGGATTAAGGGGGGGCAAGGGGGCACTTGTCTCCTCACTTTTCCAGAGCTTGAAAAAAAATAGGAGCAAAAAGAAGCGAGACCAGAAAAGTTATTAGAGAATTTTTGATATTTTTATTAAGTTCGAATTTTTGATGGAAATGATGGAATGCATATATGTTACTGTACGTACCATATAAAAGCTAAAAAGATTTTTCACGTCAGGCTTCGCGCGAACCCCCAGAGGAAACTAATACAGTTTAAAATTTTGTCAAGTACCGTAAAATTTCTGCAAAGTATGGGCGTCTCCTTCGCGCCATACTATGTAACTTGAAGCTCTAAAATCAGGGTCAATGAAAATACTAATGTATACGTCATTAAATGTACCATGATCCTCACAATCAAATCCCGAAAACTTAACCATATATATCGCAATTCTCTTTAATTTTTTCGGCGTTCATCGCGTGAGCGTTATACGAATGTATGTCGCGGTACAACTATCCTATGTCTCATTAGTACTGTTGTGCGTCGGAAAATTTTGGTGGAATTAAATCGTTATTACTCCCGGGCGATTAATTTTTCCCACCGGTTTATGGGCAAATCGAATTTACAAAAATTTTGAAAATTGTTTCAAAATAGTGGTTAGGGTTAGTTTCTAGGTTAGGGTTACGTGACCTGAGGATATTTGGTATGTTCTTTCATAATCCGGCGTTAGAACTACCAAAAAAATGACCTCCCGGGCTGTATATAGCGCACCGAAAAACTTATCGAGAATTGCGATGTACATGGTTAGGTTTTTAAGTTTGATTGCAAAGACCATGGTGCCTTTAATGACCCGACAACATGAGTATATATTATTTCCAAAACCCCTCGCTACCTCTTCCGCTGTTCACTTTCCACACCACGAACTACCTGCATCTTCATTAAATTGACTGACGGTTACTATCTTGCAATCATCCTAAGGAAAGTATTTCACAAGCATTACAAATTACACCTGGGAGTAGCATGATGTTCTCAAAAAAGGTATAACTAAATGTCTTATAACAAATGTTGTTTCTTGGGCGCGTTACGCGCACACGTTTTAAAGGTTTCGGGATCCAGAATTACATTATGTAGAACATCTCGCTTGTGACTATTGCTTGGTACAAACTCTTCCATTATCATTGCACCACCAATGACCATACGGTACGAAGGGGAGGGGTTAGTTTCTCTCTCCAGAAACTTTTAAAGAAATACTTTTCATCACATCGATCTGACAGTGTGTAAATCAGTACCGACTTTTTAAAGATTGTTTAGTTAGGTGTAAGTTGTAAGAAGTGTTCCAAAACCCCGGGGAACTGAATCCTCAAAATAACCAGTCAAGTGCCCACCCAATGTCATTTGATCTTGAAGCTAAAATGCATCAGTTAAATGCCGACATTTCGTAAATACCGCAGAGCTGAAAGGCCCCAACAAGGGCTCTAAAGTGGCCCGCTGGACCCCACGCCGTTAGAGGGAGCGCTTGTTTGGCACTCCGCACCGGTTTGCCAATCCCACCCCCACTTTCCAGTGACGCCGGATCTAAGGGGCGCAGCAGGTGGCCCCCCATTGGCGGCCGTCGTGCGTGAAAAAGAGTTGAGGCAATTGATATATATATATATATATATCAATTAATATGAAAAGACGAAAGAGATGTAAAGGAGTAAACAATATA
>WURT03185119.1:0-10156 GCA_009936505.3 Holothuria glaberrima | reverse complement strand
GGACTCAAAAGAATCGGAAACTATCTTTAGATCATCCCTTATTGTAAATTTCGTGTTATTTCGGATATAGAAGCCTATACCACCGCCACGTCGATGATGTCGATCGTTATGAATGAAGTTAAAGTGGGGGCTTTTTGGAGATGTCCCCCTTCCAAAAAGTGAGGGGACGCTTGGGGACGCATCCCCCGTCCTCCATGATCCACGCCCATGATTCTAACCAAAATACTTTTCTGAAAAAAGTAATCTCCGACCTATGCAGAGACCCCACATCAATAGAGAATCTTAGAGCAATCTAATATCATGAGTAGCATGTGGTAACATTACAACCATGCATTTATTGTTACGCATTTTTTTTTTGATAACGAGTGTCATGCCACAGCCAAAAATCACTCAGTAAATAATAATTTCCAAGCATGTAACTAATTGAAAGATTTGCCAAAGAAACCATCAAGAATTTTTCAGGGCAAAAAGTTGTCACTCCCCCACTTTGACAGTGTGCCTTTCCTTTATACAGTCAGCCATAAATAGGAATTCACTAAATTATGAAAGTTTCCAATATATGATCAGTTCGAAAATTTGTCAGATATAGCACCGTTTTGCATCTAATCCATCTTAAATGAACAAAAATTTCCCAAAGGAGGGGGAGGAAGGGGACACCTTCTTACCCCTCTCCCAGCACATCCCCTACATTAAGTGAAAGGTTCGCTCCGGATGTAAACTACCACCAATGAGATTATGCACAAATTACACTAAACTTCTTGGTTTATCCGGGTTGGGCATTAGGCATCATCTTCTCTAGTGCCCCTACCTCCCTCAGTCACTAATCTCTGGAGGCACCACTGCCTAGGAGAACTGACTTCATTATTGCAATAACACAGATCTTCTTTAAAATCCCTCAACCCCTCTTAGCTATGCGATGAGATTGTAAAATTTCTTCATTCAAAGTAGTACAGTAATTGGAAGAACTTGTGATTGCCACCAAGCTTCGTCTAACAAATAGTCTTAAAGGGAAAATCTTCTCATCCCAGACAGGTCCAATTCTCCCAACTAAGTTAGTTCTAGTCCCGCCCACAACTCTCTTTAGATTCTCCTTGTGCATAAACAAACATGTTATATTGCTTAAGGTCATATCCGGGTGAGTATACAAGGCCCTAATGTGTTATCAAAACACTCTCTTTGCATGCTGTGTAATATGAGCTGCTCTGCATCTTTTGAATTTTGTAACTATGATGTCGATCAAAGAGTCACCAACTGAGACTTTTGCTTACCCAAGTTACCCCTATATAAGTAAAATTCATACTTTGTGAGATGCAAATCTGTCTTTAATAAGTTGAGAACTTGTGATACAATATTCTTATTCGTTGCTGTAATTTGGACGCTGAAAGCGCGCGCGGCCCACAGCATACATTACAAAGATTAGAAAGGATCACTGAGACCTTTTACGTTTTATCAGACAAGTTACTATCAGGTTTAAGGCAGGGTGAACCAGGGAGGATGTGACTGTGCTCTCATATCTCGTCCCTACGGTATCTATTATCAACCCCCCTCCAGTCTCGGACGAGATGACCGTATCTTCAAGTTAAAGTAACTAGTTGCCTTTGAAAGGTAACTAGTTTCTTTTCTCTTCAATTTTGTATTCAATAAACATGAAGTAAATAAAAAAAACAGATCTATGACGTTATTTTTACATACTGTCGAGCCACCTCCTCTTGCCTCACCACTGATTTGTTGAAAAACTTCATTTGCACAACACAAAAAATTACTTTAAATTGGAGAGCATTCGTTTTGTAAAATAACACTAAAGGGTTCAGTTTAAGTGTTACATATTCGTCTCCCTCAATCAACTCATTAGCCTCATTTCCGTTCCTTACATGGAAAACATGCTTCGTTTCGAGTAAAACATCACAAAGCACACTAAAATTTAGATTTCGATTGACTTTTTCCTTCCTCAAAATATCCGAAGGACTTACACCCCCTCTTCTCAATCTATTCATTTCCTGTCTTTTGCGCAAATTTTTCAGAAAACCTTGGTATATTCATCATGTAAGTATTAAATGATGTATTCGTTTCGTAATTAGCATGAAAATGTTTCCAGTTTTCTCTCCATCGATCCATTTTCCTTTTTATGTTATCAAAATTAAAAAGGGTTCTTAGAGAAGCAGGGGCGGATCCAGGATTTTTTTCAGGAGGGGGTCTAAATGCTTGATACAGGGTCGTATCCAGGATTCGGGGGAGGTGGGCAGTGTTCTACCTAGGATGGTTTGAGTGCCGGCAGGACTATCCAAGCGGAGCGCCACCATCAGTTGATGCGGAGCGTACAAGAATTTTTTTGTTTGGAATTGACAAACCCCCGATTGCCGGAAACGGCACTTCCCAAGTGTTTTAAGCTGTATGTACACCACCTTAAAATGGGGCTCTCATGCTTGAAATTTCTCATTTATTTAAAAAAAAATATGAAAAATTGTATTATATTTTAGATGGGTTGAGGTGATACTTTTAGATGGACAGTTGAATTCACCTTTAAATAAAGAAAAGGATTGTAATGAATTATGCATTCTCTTTCATTTGTTCAGCATTAAAATACAGTCCTGTATCAGGATACGCAGCTATAATTGGTAACTTATCAGCTTATTGGGCTGTCACGTTTAAACGGTTTAACAAACGATCGGCCGTCTAAACGGTCCCTAATTCAACCAAGCACTGGCCAAACACTGTGGGAGGAGTAGTAATTTATGCCGTTGTGGACAGATAGCATGGGCGTAGATCCCGGTGGGGACAGCGGGATCTGTCCCCACCAACTTTTTCAGTGGTAGGGACATGATATATCGTTTCCCCACCAATTTGTCTCAACCAAATTTTCTTATTCCCCTGTATTGGACTTTAGCGCAGTTTGATCCAACATTGTGCAAATGACATGCTATAAAAGACGAGAATTATTACTATTGACACTGTCTCCGCTGAAGTATCACTAGTTCCTCCTCATTTTATTATTTTTATCTACAGTTGTTAAATATAGGACGGAAATCACATTTGCGGCAGTCTATCATTGTTTTCTGGGAGAGGACCCCAGACTCATTGTATACAAAAGTCTGCTTGGATTATTTGTCCAAACTAAATTTCTAAGCCATGAGATCTGAAACTTAAGGAGGTTTGGTAGCATCGTTGGGTTATTTTCAGCGATCTGGGAGGTATATTTTTCAAAAAATTTCTTTTACGCTACGCGCGATCCCATGGTCGCAGAAAGTATCAGGGAAGAGACATGCGTCCTCACCATTATCCAAGACAGATCTGCACCGATGACAGATGGCGTGATAGATAGGACGATAGAGTGATAGATAGAAAACAGTATGAGCTAAAAAATTGCGCAATCGACGTACATGTACTAAGTACGTGAACCGTGTTGGCTAAATGACTCAGAATGCTCTCCGAAGTTGCCAAGTTGAGACAGACTGTTTGTCAATTTCAGGTGTTAATCGTCTGAGTGCCCTTTGCGAAATCTTACTATGGGACTTTCATTTCTTCAATACTTCTCTGGTGTCGTCTTCGGTTTTTTTTTTTTTCAAAGTGCATTCTGACTCATTTTGCCAGATGGTCACTTTGTAATAGTTTACTTTAGTAAAAAGTTAGTCATGAACAGGTAATCCCATTCAATTCGAGATAAAGTTTTGGCCATGCAAGACACCTGCAGAAACTCACTCGTGAAGAGTGGAAACACTCGCTATACACCTCTGAAGCTTTTGAAACTACTCAGTCTCACGGAGACAACTCGTTGGCGCATGTTTTGAACTATAATTTAAATTGGTGGGTGGAGGGATGAATGAACACCTCCTCAATCTGGACACTTTTTGGTCTGAAAATGAATATTTTTAGGCACTTTTGGCCAGTTTCTCCTCATGGAGAAAAAATGGTTGAACGTTTTTCTTGCTGGCCAAGGGCAAAGGGGGTCAGACCCCCTGGATTTGCACCTGAGAAGTGGGCAGTGAAACCTTTACACCCTATAAATATTAACACGATGTCGCCATTTCTGTTAGTTCTAAGACACTGTTAATACTAAATTAGAGAAGAACAAATAAAAGCTAATAATATACTTCCAAAAACTAAAGTTTTTGGAAGCACATGTAGCTTAGGGACGGGACTACAGGCCCTCGTCGTCCGGTTGTGACGAATCTGCATTGGACATACTTGGTGCATATCTGAATTCGTTTCAATATTGAACAACCCATGTCAGATGTGTGCCGCTGGAAAAGCATGACGCTATGTATATACAGCAGTACTGGCAATATTAGGGGCGCTTCTGCAGCTCCCTTGAAACAATGACGTCCTTTGACACATATCATAGCCGACATCAATTACTACTAATTGCGATTAGAAGGTTAAGATTAGTCGACAACATATCTCGTTTACGAGTACTAATGGCTGTACAGAGTAAACAGTCCATTATGGTGGTAGACTGTGAAGAAATTTTCGATATTGCCAATGTTAACTTGAATGTTTTGATTACTTCATAGTTGGATATACATTGAATCACAGTGGTACGTTCTCTTGTCTTATTTAGTCATTTCACACTCTTTAAATGTCCGCATGAAATTTGATCCCGGTTTGGATCAAAGGGGCACCATCCAGCAATTTTGATAATGTATTTGATCAGATGTGAGTTACAATGATCAATCCCTTTAAAGACACATAGTCTCACCCCAGACAGTAACAATTCTCCCTACCAGTTAACTTCTAGCTCCTCCTCCAATTCAAACCGAACCTCCTGCCTTATTGCACCTCTTAGCCAGAGCCACAGTAGCCTGCACTGAGTTTAAATTGCTCGAGGCAATATTGCCAATGCCAAACCAGTGTGTGATTGCTAAATTGGAAACACAGCTGATTGTTGACCAACCAGAGTGAAACTATTGTTTGAATGAATGCCAATCAAAGTGCAGTTATCAACTGTATTTGAAACTCTGGGGATATCACTAAATATCAGTGTTGTATGCCTCGAGGACGGCCTCGAGGCCCAGAATCAGGTCCTCGGCCTCGTCCTCGGCCATTCATGTCTCGGTCTCGGTCTCAGGTCTAATGTCTCGATGTCTCGGCTCGAGGCCTGAAAGAGGCATGGAATAAAACTTGATCACTTCAGGTTACAAGATTTTGCCTACATCGTTTATCTCAATGATCGGAATATGTCACTCTGGTGCTAGCGCGCACTATAGCCTAGAGCGTTGACTTGAGTTCCTATATATCTGTATAAGTATAGAGAGCCCTGGACTCTACGTTGACTTACGTCGACTATAACGTACGTACCGGTATGTATACTGTACATATGAGGGAAGGACTGTAGCACTGCTAGACACTATAGTACCTTACACTTTACTGAGGCTGCCTACATGTTTCTTTAAATCTTTTGTGCATCGTGCACCGAGAAATCCTTGGATTTGAGATTTATCCTCCTCAGGGGTGGCGCAAGATGGAGGCAGAGGGCAACGAGGAAGGCTGACCCCCGTCGGGGAATTTGTAGTTTCGTCGAGGAGTCTTAGTCGATACGATAAACTATGCAGTCCCCCACGGCGACTAGTCGACCCGATGGTTTATCTGTTTTGTGCTCTCAAAAGGACAATTTCCCTAATAGGAATCCAAATTTTTCGGCGGGCTTGGCGCGCTGTAGAGGAACCCCAGTTTTTTCAATAGTTCAATTCCGCATTGCCAGATGGCACAGGTCTTGTCCACCTTACCAAATAACATGTAGGCAGAGTACACAGTTTATGTAGAGGTCGTAAATTTCATCCCACGTCGCAAAGCCTAGTTGCTCTTCTCTTCTGAGTGTCATGCGTAGCAGTCAGTTGGTGAGCGACTTACGGAGCAAAGTTTGGCTATTTCATAGGGTAGTCCAGGAGGTTCGAATATATGTATGTTATCCCCTGTATGGTCTAGAACCCCTACAGTTTTTATTTTTTACCTTTTTTTTCTTAATGACCACATATTTTTTTCTGTGTAAGCCTACCTAAAGTTTTCGCACGCTTTGCAATTTCAAGTTTAAGATTCAAAAGAACAAATCAAGGTGCAACTCGGCTTTTGAAGTATTGAGTAATATTATGCAAAATATGCCCTGCAATGGCAGGGATAGTAAAGGCTCCTTCATAACCCCTTCTCACCACCCTTTCGGCATCGGGCTGTGGGAACTTGTGGTCACTGGGATGCCCCGTCGGCTTGTTGGGAAAATTTTTATCGCCACCCATGGTTGCATGGTCAGTTTACTCATTATTTTGGCTTTCAAAAGGGTCATATCTGCAATAAAACTACACATTTTCGGTACACTTTGCCCATTCTTCCTCAGTTCCGTTGCCTATAGCTAAATATATTACAAACCCTTTCCATCTTTTCGGGTATACATGGATTTATGTAAATGTCGGGCAGTTCATCTCATTTCGCTGAAACTAGTGAGTGTTCTCTTGTGCCTGTCGTGCGGTACAACTAGTGACTCGAAGAGAAGGGAAGTACAATTTAAGTTATGCATGATAGGGCACAACTGCCTGGACAATTGACCTATATCAGCTTTAAATTGGTACAGATTCTTTTCAGTATAGGCTTACCAAAACAATTCTGGCGCGCTTCGCGCGCTTTGCAACTTCGCAGTTTAGGTACCGAGAAAAGCATTAAATCAGTGCGGAACTATGTTCCTCTAGTATATACAAATTTTATAAAGTATATCATATGTCCCGCAATTGCATGGTCTAGCGCACAGCTTTTCTTCAACTCTTTCCTCACCAACCCCTCGACGGCATCGGGGCTGTCTGGTCGCTGCCCCCTCCGTCGATGAGTCTGCCCCCGTCGGGCAAATCCTGGTGCCACCCCTGATCCTCCTGAATTACAGTAGGCAAAGATGAGTTATATAACATTTGAAAAGGATGCACATATGAAGTTACATGTGTGTCTCTTTCCTCTTGCATTAACAAAAGCGGTAAGCAGGTCTCGGTCTCGGTCTCGAATGGTCATGTCTCGGTCTCGGTCTCGGATGGTCGTGTCTCGGTCTCGGTCTCGGATAAGCCGGCCTCGGATACAACACTGCTAAATATGTTTGGTCAGAGAGTTGCAGGCAGCTTTCTGTTTTGGGGGATGCCGCAACGCCTTTAAATCAAAATCTGTTTAAATTATTTGGATTCTAGTTCGGCGGGACTGTGATTTGCATGTTATTACCTCAGTATTTTACAAGGTGTGTTGTGCAAAACTTAACAAGTTCCGTATACTGATAAAACCATTTTCAAAGATTTTAAAGTGTAAGATTGAATGTATTTTCGTTTGGACTCTTTACACCATGCCGAAACCGGTTAGTTAAGATCGGTTCTCGGCCTTTTGGCTAAGATCATGTGTAGTATCTGTTCTTTCAGTCAGTCTAGAAAGGGACCACACATGGCAGACCCTTGATGTAGAGATCTGAGGGTCGAGAGGTTGGTCAGTTAAGCTTGTTTTCCTTTCGAGGATCGTAGCTCATTTCGGGAGCAGAACTTCTTCGGGAGTAACGTTTGGTTTCGGCCCTTGGCTCTTCGGCAGAGAGTTGAGGTGATTTTGGGAAAATATCTGTTTTCATTCGACCCAACATTTTAATGTAACTCTATGTCTTTGCAGAAAAATCAATTTAAAAAAAGTTTTCTGGATATGTTCATCCCATGACTATTTTCGTGTTCATCTCAAACCTGATTCTACACAAGTGCAATCTTTTGATTAAGCGTAATAAAGTACATCGTTCTAAAGAATTGATATACATCATCCTTACTCTAGAACAAGTCTAAACTCTTCTCAAATACGAAACACAGGTGTATGTTGTGAGTTCTCTTAGCCATCACATTAACGGGAGAAGACAGTCGCCCAAGTTTATTTTCAAGACTTTGATAAATTTTACAGATCTCCTCTTATTTCTCTCACAAGTATTTTTTATAATGTCTCCTGATAAAATCATTGAATATTAAAGGTAAACCAAGGAATTATTCTGCATAAATTTAAGAAACAAGTGACAAAAATATTGTCACTTGATTGATATGAGCCATTCCTGAACTAATGCACCGGGGTATACTAACTCAAATTGGGGGGGGGGCTGCATTTTCCCTTTAAGGTCTCCCACATTAAACGTACTTTAAGTTTAAAACATTTCCTGTCTAAACAGCAATCCAATTCAGCTACTACACAGCTTTTTTATACGCGGAACTTCCTTCATTTTTACTCTTTTCCTACACACATTTTCTGATTTTTTTTTTTTTTTTTTTTGCTCTTTTACGCAAAATAAGGGTCAAGACAAGAAAAGCTTCAACCTATTTCTGGTTCGTGTACTTTCGTCTTCCGTTCGATTAATTTTGCGTATTGCTATTGATTCTGGGTACTGAATGTATTGTGTGGTTTACATAATGTAAGCAGCTGTTCTTTGCGATCACTCTAACGTTAATTATTTAAATTTCAAAAGTTTTTTCAAAGTGTAAAACCACTGTACGTTTTCAGCTCAAGTGCTTTTAGCAGTTTAAATATGTAATCATGAAACTCTTGTTAAAAGGATAGTTCATTATTTCTTCCTTAGGCCTACTACGGTTGAATTATCTAAAGTTTTTAATAGCCGAGCTGTAAGTATAAAGAGAACCGAAATGAGCCTGACTATCAGCTTTCAAACTTATTTGTAAATTCTAGTGCTTTTTACCTATTTAAATCATTTTAATTACTTCTTTTCTTGAAAAGGTTCAAATAGGTATATTTGTTGAATTGGTTTCGCTCAATTTTTGGATGAAGTGAAATGAAGTGTGAAGTCAAATTGAAAGTGCCTTACGTAAGCATAAACTTATGAGAAGACATTTCATGAGGCTAAGTAGTATTTTGACCTGAAATTCTTCCCTGATTGGCAAACAATCATGAATTTTCCCTTTTAATTTCCAGTTCCCTTAAATTAACATTTTGTACCCTAAAATTGCTTTTTGGTGGGGATGGGCGCTTACCCTCAGACGCTGGCCCTATATACGAATGTGGTTAACGGACGGCGAATATCCCATACACCGATCCGAACTTATATTCAATCTTAGAGTCAGAGTAACGAGTCAAACAATTGTGCAACTTGTCCAATTTCTAAAAAAACATAAAGAAAAATAAAAACATAAAAAGTAGACAGAATAAAAGCTTAAAAAATAAATAAATAAAAAAGGCGCAGGGTGCAATATGGGAACTCGTAGGTACTGAAAACGATCTTAGACTTACAGAAGTAACCTTTTTTAAAGCTATGTAGTTGCTACCGGCATTTAATTCAGTTGTCTACTTTTAACTCCAAAAACAAGTTTTTTGTTCGAATCTTGCATAATCTTTCCATAAAATAGGATCCATTGCCTGATTTAAGCATGAGCCAGTGGGGCACGTGCCCAGGGTCCCCCATAAAATTACATTATTGTAGGTTTTGGGTAGTTTGTGGAGATCATCTGTGCTTTTTTGCTTTTTCGTTTACGTACGTATAAGAAGGAAATCTATGAAGTTCATTTCGAGTGGGGTGGGGGCTGGTGAAAGTGACCACAACCTTTGCCCTCCTTCCACGAACTGCGCCACTGTACTCTTGTGGAGAATTATAGTCGAATGGGTAAATCTGGCCCTGACAAGATCATCATGCTGCGGAAGTTTGGTTAGGATTTTTTCATCGAAACTTAGAACGATATAGCGACGGTGTGAGTATAACCATTATGAGTATGTTCGTAGCGACTTTGAAAATTCACGTCTATAGAATTCTGAAGTGAAAAGTGATGATGCCTACGGCCAGAATTCTCAGTCAAGGGGCCTGGGAAATAACGAAATTGAGGGGGGATAAGAAAATCCTTGGTATGTGCCATTGCAATTATTTATAATTCTTAGAAAGCTAGGGCAAAATATTTTCGAGGCCGAGGGGTCTTAGTCCCCCCCAAACCCCCCTTAGCTGGGGCCCCCTTGTGATGTAGAGGTATACTGCTTTATATGCTTTTTCCATGAAGCATAAGAAATACTGCTACTGTTGTCGACGATACTAGCCAGATGTAAAATTACCGTGATTCCGTGGCGTATCGAGAGTTCTCTCTCTCTCTCTCTCTCTCTCTCTCTCTCTCTCTCTCTCTCTCTCTCTCTCTCTCTCTTTGTGTGAAGGGGTGGGGGGGGGCTGGGTCTCCAAATGGGGGGGGTG
>WURT03185108.1:0-10156 GCA_009936505.3 Holothuria glaberrima | reverse complement strand
CAAATATCTGGTCACTCCATATTCGCTTATGTACGGCCAAATATAAAGCTAGATCGAACAAATATTGACACCACGGCTTAAATTTTTACACAATATATGGTTCAACACTACGATATAACTTTTGCTTCCACATAAATGGACACCATCAAATCATTTGGGTACACCAACATAAATTGATGTGAAGTGCGTGCCATACAAAGCTCTTACTTTGTCGGGATTTAAGAGGTTTTAAACGCAAGTACACAGTAAATATCATTTTTCGTAATTATTTTTCAAATTAAATGTTTCCATTCATACGGATTGAGAATCTTCGTTTCATTCAAAAACGATATGATGAGAACCGTTAGCACAGACTACAAGGGACGTGAACTTGGTAAGAATAAGATTTCTATACGTAAAACCATCATAAAAATGGTTTTACAGCGCTGTGTACATTTGCTGATGATATTCGCGAAAGTTACCTGTCAGTGAATTTTCATAGCCTAACGTTAGGCCTCATAGCCTAACGTTAGGCCTACGTTAGGCATAACGCTAACGTTGGCCTAACGTTAGGCAAAGGTACCGTTTGCACTTTGCTTGTAAAATAAACTTCGCGTAGCCTCGTGTTGGTTTACGGTATAAACACTCACAATCCAAACAAAAAATAGGGAGTTTGCTGATGAATGTTCACTTCATAGTACTTCTACTAAACCTTGATAGGCCTAGGCCACAGGTTATCAAAATCTGATAGCCTAGGCCTAGGCCTACCTTTTTCTTTGTGTAAATACGCACAGTCGCACTCCCATGTTAGAGTCGTACAGAAAGACAGCTAGCGATTTTCCATTTGTGACGTCACGAATATCAATAGTGCGTTTGGGAAAGCCAATATCTGGTGATTTTACAAGAAATGCACTCTTTTATGAAAAGTGTGGCAAATGGGGCTGTAAAACAAGATTTCATGTCTAACTGTACAAATAATCAACTGAGAAGTAATTCCTTTTGATTGTTTTTACGTGTCAGAGCCACTTTACTTTATAGATCCCAGTCGTACTGATGAATATGCTTCTTTCACACTTGACAGTCAATTTAAGCTTTAAGGGTGTTTTAGTTCCCTTGTCCCTGGGACCGGCCTTTGGGACCCTCTCGACTGCAGATTAATGACCCGCCACCTCTTACTTCCCTCTTTTTTTATTCGCCTGTCTCCTCAAGTTTTCCCACTGGGCAGCAATCCTTTGCCTCCAGTTAGAATCAGTCCCAAGCGTATGCCTCTACGTACCAGCCTTCGCCTCTTTGCCTCCAAACTCCCGAGACTATCAGCATTAATTAGTTAATCTATTTATCCAAGGCTAAAAATAACAGCTTACAACTTGCACTGGGGAAGCTACAGTCTAATTCAGTACGGAGGAGCTTGGGCCTTTCTGTCGTGTCACTGCATAAATGGACACTGTTACACGACGGGTACCTCTCTCTTCGAGCGTCTATTCACTAGTGCTTGTCTACGTGACAGGCAGAGTGGCGTGTTGTCTTGCCGGAAGCACGTGACACTGTCAACGCGGTAAGCCGAAACTGCTTCTCATTGGTTGGTTGCGTGCCTATTGTAATGTGTCTGGTTGGAGTGTCTAGACAGGCCTAAGCACGCCACCAAAAATAATTTCTCAAAAGGATACCAAGGCTTTACAAACCTCAGATTATTATTCGGCATTAAAATAGCCGAACACTGGGATTTACGCCAGAGAGAAAAAACTAGGAGTACAAAAATCAACCTATTTATAATGTCCTATCCGTCACACTACCCCCTCTCTCAAGACAATGCGTCCCGCATTAACACTAGACTTGATCCTCCGGTTTTGAATGTACTTCCATAGCGTCTACTTCCAGAACCCTTCCTTCTGGGTATCTTAGGGTCTTTATTACTCGTTTCATAGTCCATCCTGTGCCAATGGCGTTGCTATGATAAGTCATACGTTTCTGTACGTTCTCTACTTGTTCCTCTTTTGCTCGTTTAATCTCCTCGTCCACCGTTTTAACCTCTTCTTTTTTCCTTACAGGGGACCACGGTGCCGTACTAGGGGCCCTGGTTGAGACGGTGGACTCTAGCGCTTCGTTTTCAAGTGTCAATTCTCTTCGTCTTTGACTCGAACTTTCTGGATTCTCGGACGGTTGGGGACTCCTCTCTTCTTTAGGGGCGTTCCTTTTGACCTGTGCTAGGTTTGTGGAGCTTACTTTCATGACTTTGTAGATCTTCCTTTAGGTTGCTTCGGTAGGGGCATTGTGTACACTCCCGCAACCTTGCTTTATATTTCTGCTCAGCATGCAGCATTAGTTTTCCTTCGTCCACAAACCTCAAACCGCAGTCTCTATACCGATATTTTGTGGTAAAAAGTCATCTCGTCTTTCTTTCTGAACGAGCCTCTCTCTTCGGGTTTTACCTTTCTCTTTCCGTAAGGGGATCGACTTCTCAACGAGGCCATCTTGATACCATTAAGCTCTAAAAGAAAAAATAAAAGACAAGCTCAGGTGGCATAAATTTGCAGTACTATGTATCAAAACCATATCTTGTCGGAGGCTTCATTATTGTTTCCTCCACCAAACCGGTTTTTCACTGCAGGAGAAACCTGCCCCTCACTCCCTCTTCTCACTGGGGCCTTCCTATCTTTGTCTAAATTTCTTAGCTCCTTTACGTTTCCCGGGTCGTTTCCTTGGGTCACTGTCCACGTTATTTTCTTCAATTTTATCCTGATTGGTACCCAGGAGGAGGTGTAATTTGGGGGAACGCTCTTTCCCCACGGCAGGCTGGTACACCCAGACGAGATCACCATGGTCAAGGGTTTCTATGTAAGAAATTTTGTCTGCAAATTCCTTTTGTCTCTGGCTACTAGACTTTTAATGTCCGGCGTATTGTTTTTTTGCTCATAAAATGACCGGATACAGGATGAGAGTGAGTCACCTCTCAAACCATACGTTTCATATCATTAGGATAAGCCAGCTGGGTAGTGTTCGTTAGCCTGTCATTGGACTCAAATCTGCGATAAAGTACACCTTCACGTAAATAAAGACTATTCCATTTAAGATAATAATTCTGCACCGTGCGGTTCATACAACTAACTTCTTCCCATGCTGGACGCCGTTCTCCCAACTTCCACTAAATATTATGCGTGTGTCTTCGTCACGTTGTTGAAATTCTTGTAATTTAGTCACCGACCAAACTCCTGGCCAAGAAGAATTGTTCTCAAGAGGCCAATTTGAACTTTGAACATTCACCACTAGGCCTTCTCGAGAGGGCATCACCATTTCCGTGTACCCTTCCTGGTCGGTGCTGTATCTCGAAATTGTAATTGCCCAGGTCTGTATCTATTGGGCTATCTAGACTTCGAAGTTACGGAAGCGTTATAACCATCGGAGAGCCCCATCACTAGAAAGTGAGTACTAAAAAGGTAGTGGTGAAAGTGTTTGACAGCCAAAATAAACGCTAACAACTCTTTTCTGGTAACACAATACCGCCGTTCAGCTTTTCCCAGAGTCTTGCTGAAGGATGCTATTATTCTTTCCGTTTGTTCTTGCTGTGACAAAACGGGCCCCACACCAAAGTCGCAAGCGTCAGCGTCCAAAACGAACTTTCCTTCTCTGAGAGGGTACGCCAACACTGGAGAAGAAGTAAGTCTCCTCTTTAGATGGATAAAGGCCTCTTCGCAGTCCTGGTTTCATAAGTAGAATTCTCTTCCTTTTTCTTCAGCAGGTGTAGTGGCTTGGCGATGGATGCAAGGTTTTCGACGAACCGTCTGTAGTATGTACAGATACCTAGGAAGTTTTTGACTTCAGGTTTATTCATGGGCCTTGTCCAAGTCTGCATAGCTTCAATTTTAGTTGGATCTGTTTCAATCCCCTCTGGAGTAACGACGTGACCTAAAAACCCAACTTTTCTCTAGAAAAGGTTGCACTTCTTGGCAAACAACTTCAATCCCGCTTGTGTTAACTTCTTCTACGACCACATCAAGGCGTTGAACATGCTCCTTGAAGGTCTTTGCATGGATAACAATGTAGTCCAAATACACCAGACAACTTTCCCACCGCAAATCACGCAGAACCCTTTCCATCAGACGTTCAAAAGTTGCTGGTGTTTTGCACAACCCGAACGGCATAACACAGAACTGTAAAAGACCTCTATGGGTAATAAACACGGTTTTAGGCCTGTCTTCATCTTCAGCTTCAATCTGCCAGTAGCCACTGGCAAGGTCGAGTGTGGAGAACAATTTTACCCCCCCCCCCTAACACGTCAAGGGAGTCGTCGATCCTTAAGCATCGGATAAGAATCTTTTTCTGTAAGGGCATTAATCTTCCGGTAGTCTACACAGAAACGCAATGAACTGTCTTTCTTCTTTACATGGACACAATGGGGGAAGACCAAGGGCCTCTTGAAGGTTCGATCACTCCACTGGAAAGTATGTCATCCACGATATTACTTTCTTCGTCTTCTTTGTGGAAGGACAAGCGCCTGACAGCCTGTTTCACTGGTCTATTGGCTCACGTGTCTATAACGTGCTTAACAACTGTAGTTCTTCCTAAATCATCTGAACTTTTTGAAACAGCCTCGAAATATTTCTGAAGAAACGTCTTGGCTATCCGCTTCTGGTGATCATCTAAGTCTACGCTTGACTCATTATATAGGTGTAAAAGTGTCTCAGGTAGTCGAAAATTACTAGAAAACCACTAGAAGACCTTTCTTCTCTGCAAACTTTTCATGTGGTTGGATGAGTCCAAACATCTGTCCCTTGAGGCTTCCTCTATTTTTCCCTCGAATAAGAACTTCACTGTTGGGTGGAATACATACAGTATCTTCCGCTTTTATTCGGTGGACATGTAAGGTGGGTTTTTCTTCTCCAGTCCCTGAGCAAAGGTGTTGCATTCTCTCTAAACCATTCTTTTACGGGTATCTATGTAATAATTGTGTTCTCCCAGAAAATCTAAGCCCAAAATGCACGCAACATTGATATCAGCAACCCAGAATTCATGCTTGATGTTATTGCTTCCATAAGGCTGTGGAGAGTTACGGATTTCCTATCGGCTAGGGACATCTTATTATCCACCGGTGTGTTCTGTGCCCGCTGTTCTTCTGGGAACTTTAATATAAATTTGCGCCTTAACACTGACACATTTGCACCCGTATCTACTAAGCAAGCTACTGGTAAATCCTCTATTTTCAAGTGTGCATAAATCCCATCTGTTTCTGCGACAGAATCACCGCTTGCCCTTACTGTAATTATGTTCGGTCTGTTTATGAGTCCCGCCGAACGTCGACGCCCACCCTCCACAGGGCCCGGTTTTCCTGGATAGATTTCAGGAAGTCCCTCCTAAATTTGCTAGCTTACCCCAACTCCAACATGCATTGCTTTAGGAGCAGCTATGTCTGTGGCCGAATGAGATATGACATCTTCAATTCACTGACAATCTTGGTTCGCATCTTGTTTGGGGGCGGTGTCCCAGCACGAGGCATAGGAGGGGCCTGAAAATTGCTCGTCGTCCCCTGGTCAGAATGGAGTACTCCCACTACTTTTCTCTGCGGAAATGTTTTCCTCTCCACTGTATAGAAAGCTTTTATCCCGGTTGCTTTATTTAAACAAAGGTGCATGAATTAAGCGATTGGTGAATCCTATAGCCGACGAATGATCAAAACGCACGTACTAAGTTTTCAAAGCTTTAGAAGAGTAATATCCTCACAATAACAGATTTAAAATTATGTAAATGGTGCAAACTATATCGGACATCTTTAGCCGCGTTTTGTTTTCTTTTTTTTTTTCTTCTTTTTTTTTTTTTTTTTTAGCCAAACCCTTTTTTTTAGTGTACTCTCTACTTTCAACTAATCAAAAATTAATGACAATTCACTAAATTGTGGACATCTCCCAGCTATACATAGTAATATGATCGGCTCTAAAAATATCCAAAATATAGCACCAATTTGCATCTAAGCAACCTTAAATTTACAGGAATTTTTCCAGGACGGTACCTTTACGTAGTGACAAAGGAAGCATGCCTTCTGCTTAACACAAACACAGGGCGCATAAAAAAGTGCAAGTTACTTGCCATCACTCAGGTGGGAAAAAAATATCTAGCCTCAGAAAAGTTAGGATTCACAAAATAATTTACATTTTCCAGCCATATAATCAGCTCCAAAAATATCAC
This sequence comes from Holothuria glaberrima, assembly GCA_009936505.3. Classification (NCBI taxonomy): domain Eukaryota; kingdom Metazoa; phylum Echinodermata; class Holothuroidea; order Aspidochirotida; family Holothuriidae; genus Holothuria; species Holothuria glaberrima. The sequence goes on along the minus strand of WURT03185108.1, from coordinate 4,000 downwards.
AGAGATAGCACTATTTTGCATCTTAGCAACCTTAAATTAACAAAAAGTTCTCACAGGCAGAGGGGACACCTCTCCTTTAGACCCCAAGTAGTCTGAGGTGTTTTTTTTTCAAAAACCGAGAGACTGACGACTATCCAAGCCGATCTTCACTGCGAATCTAGGTAAAAGCTCTTAACGCTCAAAAGTTAGAATACTGTTTTGGAGCTTTCGCAAACTATTTTGTAGACGAATTTTGGTGTCGAGGAGATTTTTAGTAACGAAATTACTTTAAAGATGGAAACCACTACCGGTATAATCCCGTCATATAATTCAAAGAGTTTAGCGGTTATTAAAGGGGAAGAGTTGTGTAATTTCAGTCAGGGGCGTAACCACCAGGGGTATGGGGGTGCTACACACCCAGAAATTTTCAAAGTGTCGTCCGTTGGGAAATTTTCCTTTCTTGTCGGGAAATAAATTGCTTCTTTCTTTTGCAGTTTCCTGACTTTGTTAGAAAAAATATTTTATTTGGGGCTACAGAATTGTCGGGAACTTTATTGATGACTATCGTTTACTTAATGTATGTCCAAAACTGTGCAATAAAAGCCTTATTGGAATGTGATGCAACTCACCCTGACTGCTCGTCGGGGATGAGTTGGCGGTATCAGAAGTCAGGTGTGTCGGGTCGCAATCGGATTGCAGGTAAACCGCAAATTGCTGAGGTGGATATATGCAAAAGTCTATCTACTGTTTGTAAGTCACATATGGTCGAGCACACAGAGCTGATTTGCAAAGGCTTCTTTATTACAAGATGAGTTAGTTGCCTTTGGATCAATGACAGCCGACGGAACACTGCCAGGGCCTTACTAAACCGTGACGGCCCTCCCTTTTCCCCCGACTTCACTCCGAATATCAGACACTTTGGTATTTCCGATGAAGTCGAAGAAGAGTGTCGGATTGCAATCGGGACAGACAGTGAGGTTGAAAAAATTTAACACACACCTAGTCGACCCGTCTGCCATGCAGTCGGGTCGGTGCAGCATGCGCTAGTTGTTTACTTACTAAACTCTTTAAGTCGAAGGTGAGGTTCTTATAACCTTAAGGATGCGTACATTTTGTATTCCGATGATTGCGAAAGAAGTTCGCTTTACCGACTTCTTCTGTGGATAAAGTTCGTAGAAACATTACCGCGCGCATTCTTCATGTCCGCTATTTGTCCAATTATTAATTCAAGAGGGACAGAACGTGCCTAGCTTATTGCGAAGTCCCACGTGGCAGCTTTTGTAATCCGAGTTCCCAAACCTCAAACCTGCTGCGCCATAAGGAAATCGAATAGCCGTTAGTCGATAATGGTTATTATGCAATCAGATGCCGGTTTTTAGTACTTAAAATTCGTAAATTATTGAACGCAAATAATTTTATTTCAAGGGTAGTATATAATACGGTTACCATCCGTTCCGATTAATCGGGATTGTCCGGATTTTTGAAAGGAAAACTGAGCGTCCCGGCCGGTAAGACAACTCGTTTCGATTTTTTCGAAAACGAATATAGCTGTTATATTCTTTATCATACTTTTGTGTGCACAGTAAAAATCCACATGTTTGATCACTGTTTTTAGCCCGGAAGGTAAGGCTCGAACTTCCGACCTGCTCCTAGTAGGCAAACAAAGCTAGTGAAATCAGCTCAAAATATTGCACCACTTGGCTTCTAGGCAGATACCAAAATCTAAATCTGCCGGTAGGCGCCGGTCCTGCCCGACCTGAACCAGTGGCGCCGGAACCCGGGGGCGGAAAGTGAGGGGCTAAAGGTATGTTCAGCCTCCCAATATTTGCCAAGTGCAGCCATGAGATCCATATTTCAAGGCTGGGTGTAGATTAGAACACTTAGGAAGTGCCGTTTCCGGCCATCTTAGGGGTTTGTAAAGCCAAAAATTTTCTTGCACGCTCCGCTCCAACTAATGGTGGCGCTCCGCTCAGATAGTCTCCTGGCACTCAGCCCCAATATTTTTTCCGTTCCGCCTCGCCTGACCAGGACGCAGAATTGCCAACCGCCACCATCTGCTCAAGTAACTTTTTCGACCGGCACTTATTCTTGATAAAAGAACAAAAATAAAATGTCATTATGGTCAGTGAAATCCAGTTCATAAATTAGTACAGCTGTCAATTTCCGTTTAATTTTTCATAGATTTTTTTTCGATTAATTGAAAAATTTCAGACGTGAGATCCCTATTTTAAGGCTTCGTACATACAGCTTAAAACACTCGGGAAGTGCCATTTCCGGCCGTCTAGGGGTTTGAAAATTTCAAAAATTTTATTGTTCGCTCCTCGCCAACCGATGGTGGTGCTCCGCTTAGATAGTCCTGCCGGCACTCAAACCAGCCTCCTCCTGATCAGTCTTCAACAGTTATGTCCCACTTTAAACTTAAAGAAAAATGGTAACCCTACATATGTAGCACCAGATGGCATGTAAGGACACCTAATTTTTAAACAAATTTCTCAAAGGGAGGGGGAAAACCCTCCCCTTAGACTCCTCCCGAAGGACGGTGATCAAAGCACATACTGCGCCCCCACCCCCCCCCCGGTAAGAGAAGTCCTGGCTACGCCACTGCTTATGAGTTTCTGCTTATAACTTTCTTGACACAGGCGTTGAGGCATTTTTTGTAGGGAATGTACCCCGTTTTGTCGGGGAAAATGTCCATCACCCCCCTCCCACTCATCGATCCTTAGGGACACCCCTGATTGCAGTGACAAAAGTCTGCACTTCTCAAGGGCATAAATATGGTCATACGATGCCCTGTCCTTGTAGACGACGAATTTTAAAATGTCACGCTCTAAAGTGAGGCTGAAGTTATATTTTCCGCAGCACAAAATTTAGGTTTCACTTTGTGTTCATATAAAACTGTATGTAACGCACGTATAGCCAACTTCCTAGTCGAAAGGTGGCGTCATACCAGTACAAGAACAGAAAGAAGTCTTCCCGCGTTTCCACGGACTACGTGATTTCCGGTCCGGTCGTAACAAGCGTGTTTTCGTGCGAAACACGTTTCACTTGTGAGTTGGATCTGGAAGGAGGCGGACGTAGAGCTACGTGGTGAATCACTGGAAAAAAATTATCTGGAAACTTGGGCGGTGCAAGAATTTGAAGGTAAGTGTGGTGACGAATTTGTGTTGTAAGAATAATTATATCAAGAGAAGATAGGGAACATTCAGTCAGGATTTTTTAAAGGTACAGAGAAACCTGTTTACATAGAAGTTATCCTACGCTGATATTTCAGCGTAAGTCCTGGGAAGCCTCGGCGACGAGGTAGTTAGCCTCCCTGTACAGCTGAAGTGCAAGAAACGTCCCAGTTTTCCCCTTCCCTCTTTCCGGCCTTGCTTCCCATATGGAAACCTTCTGCTTTAAAACCGGCCGTAATCGAAGAAAGCTCACAGAGCCACCAAAAGTCTTTTTTTCTGATTTGAGTATGCATGATTTGAAGTCATAGGTTTTGCATATGTAAATAGCTCAAACTAGCATTTTTAAATTCCAAATTTCGACCATAGAAACATTTCCAAAATTATTCATCAATGTCATTAAGAACACATTTTATAAATTTTTTCAAGGCAATCAAATTGAAAAATGGGTGAATTTTAGACGACTTTTAAACTCGTCAAAACAGTTTACGTTTCGTTCCGAAAAGATGGCTTTTTAATCGAAATAAGGCCTTTGACACGGTATGACAGTAAGAGAGTACACTGGAAAATTTGTTAGCTATCACAAAAATGTAATACCACAAGTAACAATATCTGAGTACGGTCAGGTGTTCGCAAAGTTTTGAGCAGGTCTAGAAGCGACTACACTTCAGCGAGGCTATAGTATGTAACAGGCCTACTTCCCCCTACTGATGTGTGTATTAGAGGCTATTATATAACACCTTGGTGACTTCTCCACATCTGATTGGAGGATTAGTGGTCACATGCCATGGGTTATTTCGCACTATTGCACGGCCGTGGGTTAGTATATACTAACGCACGGCGGTGACGTC
>WURT03185097.1:0-10157 GCA_009936505.3 Holothuria glaberrima | reverse complement strand
AGATGCAGGGGTCTATTGTGAACACATCCTAAAATGATGTAGTCAAGAAGTATAAATTTGAGGGATGAACCTTGGTGAAACAAAGCTACCCCCTCCCCCAGGCAAGGAATCACTAAGCCTTTGGGCTTTCTGGTGTGTATATTGTGTAGATGATCCCTATTGTTTTTGGTGGAGGTCAAAGGTCATTTAGGGTCCTTAAAGTCAAAAGGACAAAACCTTATGAACAGTATATACCTCAAGTAAGGTAACTGTGAGGGTTCTCATACTTAGCATGTGGATTGCCCGTATTAATAGAGGATTCCCATTGTTTCGGTGGAGGTCAAAGATCATTTGGGGTCACAAAAGGTCAAAACCTTGTAGAAACAATATCTCAAGAAGGATAACAGTGAGGGATCTCATGCTTGTCATGTGGGTGATTCATGTTTGTTCCATACAGTAAGGAATCACTAAGCTTTTTGGCTTTCTGGTTCTGAGAAATTTGTTGTCAAACTGTCAATGTACAAGTCAGGGTACTTACAAATTTTGAAGGGATCACTAAGCCTTTAGGTTTTCTTGTTGGTTTCTTGCTGAAGGCAGGCTTACTATGTTCATTGCCCATATTGATTAGATGATCCCTATTGTTTTTGGTGGAGGTCAAAGGTCATTTGAGGTCGCAGATGTCAATAGGTCAAAATTTTGTGAACAATATACCTCAAGTAAGGTAACTGTGAGGGTTCTCATACTTAGCATCTGGATTGCTTATTGATTCCTTGCCAAAGACAGGCAAGGAATCTATGCAATGGTGATGTCGTGTGTGTGTATGTGACGCCTAGCTTGTAAACACGATATCTCAAGATAGCAATGGCCGACACTTTATATTTGGTCTGTGGATTTGTCATGTTGAGAGGAAGAACCCTATTGTTTTTGGTGGAGGTCAAAGGTTATCTGAGGTCACCAGAGGTCAAAAATGGAAAACCTTGTAAATGTGTCATCTCGAGGAAGCAATGACCGACAATTTTCATATATGGTATATAGATTTGTCATGTTGAGAGGAAGAACCCTATTTTTGGTAGAGATCAAAGGTCATCTGAGGTCACTGGAGGTTAAACTGGGAAAACTTTGTAAATGGCTTGTAAACACGATATCTCAAGGTTGCAATGACAGACACTTTTTCAAATTTGTATGTAGATTTGTCATGTTGAGAGAAAGATCCCTATTGTTTTTAGCTCAACAAGTTGAGCTATTGTCATGGCAATGCGTGTGTCTGTCTGTCTGTCAACATTGGTGTAAAGGCTGCTGTCTGCAGGTTCTTTGACCGTTTCCTGTCAAAGTTGGTAGGTTTATAGCACATATCAAGGGCTTGATAATTATGGTAACAGAAAGTAAGTCAAAGAGAGGTCAAAAAAGGAGGTCAAACCGTGAAATCACTCAAAAGCCTTGAACTCCTAGGAGTTATGTCTGAATTTTATCATATTTAGAGGAAGTTTTCAGATAGATCATGGGTCATCAAAGTTGTACTTTTGGAGTAGGTCAAAGTTTATTTGGGGTCGTACAGAGGTCAAACAGTGAAAGCACCTTAAAACCTTCAACTCCTAGGGGTTGCCTGCAAAATTTATCAAATGTGGCCAGAGTGGTAAGTAGATGATGGGTCATGAAAGTTGTACTTTTGAAGTAGGTCAAAGGTCATTCGGGGTCATACAGAGGTCAAATAGTGAAATCACCTTAAAGCCTACAACTCCTTGGGGTTACCTGTAAATTTTATCAAATGTGGCCAGTGTAAAGTAGATGATGGGTCATGACAGCAGTACTTTTGAAGTAGGTCAAAGGTAATTTGGGGTCATGCAGAGGTCAAACTGTGAAATCACTCAAAAGCCTTCAACCCTTGGGGGTTACATGCAAGTTTTATTAAATGTGGCGAGACTTTGGTCAGTAGGTGATGGGTCATAATAGTTACAATTTTGAAGTAGGTCAAAGATCATTTGGGCTTGTGAGAGGTCAAACAGTGAAATCACTCAAAATCCTTCATCTCCAAGAAGTTATCTGCAAATTTTATTAAATGTATTTAGAGCATTAAGTAGATGATGGGTCATGACAGTTGTACTTTTAAAGTAGGTTAAAGGTCATTTGGGGTCATAGATAGGTGAAACACTGGAATCACTCAAAAGCTTCCAACTACTATTGGTTGTATCCAAATCTTAGTTAAATTGGCCAGAGTTGTCAGTAGATGATGGGTCATCATAGCTGCACAAGTCTGAAGACCAAAGGTCATTGGGGTCATAAACTGGTTGAACAATGGAATCGCCTTCAACTTCTATAGGTTGTGTCTGAATCTAACAAAAGTTCGCAAGAGTATCTAGTGGATGATGGGTCATCAGAGTTGTACTGTTGAAGTAGGTCAAAGGTCATTCAGGGTAAAAGAGGGGTCAGACAGTAGAATCAAGCAGAAGCCTCTAAATTCTTGGGGATACATGCAGAATCTTATCAAAGTTGGCCAGAGCATTCTGTGGAAGTGAATGATGGGTAACCATAGGTGTACATTGTGTTGGTGTTAAATGTCATTTAAAATCACAAAGGGTCACATGGTGAAATCCATGCAAATGATTTTCCACAGGAGTTTTGGGTTTTGTTTTTTGATATATATTGCCATTATTTGATGGACCTGACAAATTGAGATATAATTTGCACTTCATTTTTGTCAGCAGAATTACCTATAGTACTGTGCCCACAAACATTAAAAAAAGTTTTTGCAAGTTGGGCAACTCTCATATGCTGTAGCTTGGACCATTTACATTTGGGGTCATAGATAGGTGAAACACTGGAATCACTCAAAAGCTTCCAACTACTATTGGTTGTATCCAAATCTTAGTTAAATTGGCCAGAGTTGTCAGTAGATGATGGGTCATCATAGCTGCACAAGTCTGAAGACCAAAGGTCATTGGGGTCATAAACTGGTTGAACAATGGAATCGCCTTCAACTTCTATAGGTTGTGTCTGAATCTAACAAAAGTTCGCAAGAGTATCTAGTGGATGATGGGTCATCAGAGTTGTACTGTTGAAGTAGGTCAAAGGTCATTCAGGGTAAAAGAGGGGTCAGACAGTAGAATCAAGCAGAAGCCTCTAAATTCTTGGGGATACATGCAGAATCTTATCAAAGTTGGCCAGAGCATTCTGTGGAAGTGAATGATGGGTAACCATAGGTGTACATTGTGTTGGTGTTAAATGTCATTTAAAATCACAAAGGGTCACATGGTGAAATCCATGCAAATGATTTTCCACAGGAGTTTTGGGTTTTGTTTTTTGATATATATTGCCATTATTTGATGGACCTGACAAATTGAGATATAATTTGCACTTCATTTTTGTCAGCAGAATTACCTATAGTACTGTGCCCACAAACATTAAAAAAAGTTTTTGCAAGTTGGGCAACTCTCATATGCTGTAGCTTGGACCATTTACATCTGTATCACTGAAGGTGCGAGATCATGACTGTCCCTGACTCCTTGGTTTGGATCCCTAATGACACTACTTAACAGTAACTGTGTGTGATCGAATCGCAGTTGAGCTACAGCATCATTGATGCTCTTGTTTGGTGAAGGTCAAAGGTCATTTGAGGTCACCAGAGGTCAAAGACTGAAAACCTTGTAATCACGATATCTCAAAGTAGGAATGAAGTACACTTTACATACTAGGTATATGGATTTTTCATGTCATAGGTCATTTAAAGGTCACAAGAGGTCAAAGACTTAAAACCTTCTTCTACCACCTCTAGCCATCCGTTATTGAGAATCCTACATTCTGTTTGGTTAAACACTGACCTGTTATTCCACAACACACGGACAGTAAACGTAAAGACTGATAGAACATGAAGTTTTTCACACATTTTCGGTGGTAGAATAGGAATAAACCACATTTGTCGGACTATTATTGTCTCATAAATGGTCTCGACTCCAAATTTGGCAAATAACGGACTCGGCCTCGTTATTTGCCAAATTTGGAGTCTTGACCGTTTATTCACCAATAATAGTCCATCGAATGCAATTTATTCCTTAATTAACATGATATATGAATATGGGAAGCATAAAAGCTACTCCTACTTTGTATATAGATTTGCCATATTGAGAGGAGGAACCCTTTTATTTGGGTAGAGGTCACAAGTCATTTGAGGTCACCAGAGGTCAAGAATTGAAACTTTGTAAACACGACATTACAAGGGAGGAAGCACAGATAAATCTCTTCTAAAACTTTTTTCTTTTTTTTTCTCTTTGTTATCGAAGTTTTGGTGGGGTTCAAAGGTCATGTGTGAGGTCAGCACGGATCAAATTGTGAATGCATTGTAAAATATAATTTAGTCAAGAAGTATGAATTTGAGGGATGAATCTGTGTTACAAAGTATCCCCCTTTCGGCAAGGAATCACTAAGCCTTTGGGCTTTCTGGGTTATCTAGAAACCATAATCTTTTGTCTTAAACTTAAAAGGGTGATGTACTTTTTTTTATTTTTTGTTTCAGGCTATACTACTGACTTTTCAGAGTGACACTATGAAAGAGTTGTAAATTTACGCAATGGCTGTACAGACAACCCAAGGAGTCAGTAATGCATCAGCTATTAATCCTTTGAATGGAGATGTCCTGCATAGTTTCTCATACCAGGATGATGATCAACCAAGCAGAAGGGGATGGAAGCCATCCATGTTTGTGGAGGATATCACTGGAGAATACCATTGCAATCTGTGTCATTATGTTCTTTGCCTACCAATGTTTGCAGAATGTGGGTGTCGCTTTTGCTACATCTGCATAACAAATTACATAGGGTGAGTCGCAAGCATTCTAACAGGTAGGTGCTTAAATTTTGAAAAAAAAAAAAAAAACCCAGATGGTTAACTTTCCTTAGTGATGAAAACGGAGCAGCAGTCTCCTTTTAGCATGTCGAGGTCAAGTAGTTTTGCTTTTCTTTTTGATTCCTTGCCGAAGGCTGGCAAGGAATCTATGCAATGGTGATGTCGTGTATGTGCTTATGTATGTATGTATGTGTGTGTGACACTTAGCTTGTAAACACGGTATCTCAAGATAGCAATGACGGATACTTTTCATATTTGGTATATAGATATTTCGTGTTGAGAGGAAGAACTGTTGTTTTTGGTGGCGGTCAAAGGTCATTTAAGTTCACCAGAGGTTAAACTGCAAAAACCTTTTAAATGTCATGTAAACACGGTATCTCAAGATAGCATTGACCGACACTTGTCATATGTGGTATATAGATTTGTCATGTTAAAAGGAAAAACCTTGTTTTTGGTGGCGGTGAAAGGTCATTTGAAGTCACCAGAGATCAAAAACTGAAAACCTTATAAACAGGATATCTGAAGATAGCAGTGACAGACACTTTTCATATTTGGTATATAGCTTTGTCACCATAAGAGGAACAACCCTATTGCTTTTGATGGAGGTCGAAGGTCATTTGAGGTCACCAGAGGTCAAAAACCAAAATCTTGTAAACATGATATCTCAAGATAGCAGTGACAGACACTTCATATTTGGTATATAGATTTCTGATCATGAGAGGGAGAACCCTTTTGTCTTTGGTGGTGGTCAAAGGTCATTTGAGGTCACCAGAGGTCAATAACGGAGAACCTTCTAAACACGGTACCTCAAGATAGCAATGATAGACACTTTTTATATTTGTTACATCCTGTAGATATGTCATGTAAAGTGGAAGAACCCTACTGCAAGATCAAAGGTCATTTGAGGTAACCAGAGGTCAAAACTGAAAGTTTGTTAACAGGACATTACAATATTTGTTTATTCAAGTTTTGGTGGGTTAGTAGTTAGATGAGGTTTTATGGCTCAGTTTGTAACCAAGTTTTGGTGGGGTTCAAAGGTCATGTGAGGTCAGCAGGGGTCTAATGTTAACAGATCATAAAAAATGATGTAGTCAAGAAGTATAAATTTGAGGGATGAACCTCGGTGTAACTGTAAGAGATCTTGCATAGTCCCCAGGGATGTTACAAGGCAAGATAAAAAAGGTTATGATCAGTGGGTTTTGTTAACCTGCTGGATGACAACAGTTTTGGTGGGCACCCTGTGGTCAGTGAGTATGAGGACCCAAGACCCTGCAAACACAATGTAACATTACATGCCTGACTACATAAACATGATAACACTGGCAACTAGAGTGTCAAAAAAATATATTTACAGGAATTTTACTGAAGTCATCAGCAACAGTAGATGGTGATATGTGCAGAATATTCTACATACATACAGTTGTGAAAATCTTTGTACAAATTACAGGATCGTGTCTCTCTTAAATTAGAAAAGGGTGTCAAATGGCCAAATGACTTCTTACAGTAAGTTTAGATTAATAAATAGCATAGGCCTAATGTGCGCACAATAAAAAATGGTCTTATCTGTACACTTGGGACATCTCGTGGCTCCTACAGTTTCAAACTCCATAGTCGTTCCTACCAGGCATCAGTCTCCAACCAATTAGTGTCACTGGTCACCCAGACATCTGCAATCAACCGTTAGGTTCCATCAAAATATGAATCTTGTTAAATGTTCATGCAGATAGACTCCCGGGTGAAGAGGAGTAACTAAATCATGCAAAGGTCTAGAGGGTACAGTTCTTTCAAATAGTTTATGGAGTCAAATCGATTTCACTGAGAAGAGTGGCAGTGTCCGAGAATTCTGCTTCTGCATACAGCAAATAGTCCAGTTCAAAATAACAATTACCCATTTCCCTTTCAACAGTATTAGGTGTAGTATTGGATGTACTAGATAATATGGCAGTCACTATAGCACATAGGGTCACATGTAAGAAATTTCAACCTCTGACAGCCTCAACTGATGCCTGTGTTGGCCTCCAATTAATTACAGAAACTTCTAAGGAGCAGAAATACTTTCAGTGGGAACCAAAGTTCATAGTGTATAAGGTATTACACTACATGTAGTGGAGTGTAATACAGTACTGGTGCACTGCAGTTTAAGCAGTCAGTTACAAGGTCTCTTTTAAACTCAAGACTTGCAAGGCCTCATTCTTGGCGAAGTTTGTTCATTGGTATGCCTCATACACGGTGAAGTCATACAATTAACCAAACTGCGACAAAAAGAGATATATAAAGATTGTAATCAATGAGGAAAGTGTTGTTTTGGTGATTGAAAGTGGTCGAGAACCATACAGTTCAGGTTTAAAAGCTTACACAGATGCTAATATGAAGAAGGCCAGTGCATGGAAAGCACTTGGGTACAGAAGTATGAGTTATCTTTATGTGAAATTGAAAAAAATTTCCTTGGACCATGATATTGAACTCCTCATCATGGATATGCCATCAGTAGAAGGTTAGCATCATTGAGATTGGCCAACTTCACAGGGTAACCCACCTTGCAGCACTGGAAAGTTTAAGGCAGCACAGTTATGGCACAGCATGGCACTTGTGACAACACCTTTACAACAGTGCCGTGCAGCTTTCATTGCTGTCACTGTTTAACAGACGTTTGTTCAGGAATATTTTTGCAGTGCATTTATTCCTAAACACTACCCTTGCAATTAACTGAATCAAATATGGGAGAAATATTGGCTCCCCTGGTCTAGCATACAGGTATGATCTTTAAATGTGAAACAAATTTTTAGCTCAAACTACATGTACAGCACTGTAGGTACTGTATACAGTAATTGTTTGAGCTCCAGCATTGCAATCAGCCACAGTCACTCTATCTGTCTCTCATGTCTGTCCAGGCCACAAAATTCACAAGGGCCAACGCAGCCATGGCCGCTGTAAATTTTTTTGGGGCCTCCGACAGCCGTTTTCCTTAAACTTATCGAAGGCCACTTCTAGCAGGCGATGTATCAGTTAAGACACTCAGTATAACAGTACTATCCCGTTGTAGTTGACAATCCATTGAGTCGGACTCATTGAAACTCTTCGCCCTCATCGCGTACATGTAACATTTTAAATGACACGTGAAATCATCGAAAAACTCGCCGATAATCTCATCGAAACCATCGAGGGGGCGGGGCTTATGTGAGGTCTCACATTGAACAAGCAAATAAAAGTGCCCATTGCTTTACTGTTTATTTTTTCCGTTTGCATTTGTTTGTCATCGTATGAGTATTGCGTGCAAGAAAAATGGGTGATAAGTAAACCGTGGGTTGCCACTGTTATACCTGAAACACCAACCCCGTAATGTCCGACTCAAGTCCCACGAGAGCAGCATAACCGAGTATAAACAATAAGCCTATACAGGATCCAAATAATTTAGCTCTCATTTTTCTGCCATTTTTACTTGGGTTGTAAATGGCCTACAGTATTACCACCACATGTAGTTTTTGACTTCATCTGCGGTAACATTGTAAAACCAAAGTATAGTGCCGGTAGGCCTTAATAAATAATTTTGCGTGATGAGCGAAAGCATTTGCAACCTGATGGCCCCTTTTCCCGTCTAAGCTCCTTGATTTTACCGCCACCAAATTTTTTTTTTGACCCTAGGCTCACTTGTGTTACGGCAGTCCAATTTTTTAGTCGAGGTTAAAAACGCACCTTTTTCTGACAGCAATTTATACTTAAGCCCTCCCCCCCTCCCCATAGGTAAAAAAATTCTTCAGTAGAAAACAAAGACAACTCTAGTAAGAATTACAAATATTGTTTATAATCACAATCCCCGCCCACCAGCTTTCAGTATGGACCCTTTCAGATACAGACACATGCATACACAGTTCCCCGATAGCCTGACATTAATAGCTAAATCTACTCTGTATGTGTTGGTACTAGGTAAATTCCACTAGCTGGATGGGTCCGCTGAGCTAATGTAAAATTGAGCACTAAAATTACTGGCACAAATCTTCAAAACATATCAAATTATCCCTTTGTCATGTGTAGAACACTTCGAGGCCATATCGGTACTGATATTCGCTTGTATACCTACTGAAGAGTGTGATATTCCTTCAATTTGTAGTCCTAAAACTGGCGCTTAATGTCGTCAAACGAACGCACTAGAAATTGACGGGTTGCCTAGTCTCACTAGTTGCAAGCAGTTGTATAGCATTTGCAATACCACGAGTTGCAGTGCAGTTGCAATCAGGTTTTTTTTTGTAGTGTGACTGGGGCATAAGAAAGCTGGCTTTAAGTATTAGAGCTCTCTGTTATTACTGGGTTAAATGTTTACTTAGACTTTATGGAATAGAATAATGCATACCAAAATGCAATAAGATGTTACACCTCTTAGAACTACTGTTGGATTAAAATCCAACAGGTTTGAGCTTCTCTACCACTGGTACTGTAGTTATTATTTATTAAAGTGAAAATAATGTTATCAATTATTCAGTTTCACTGTGCATTTTTTAATGTTAAGCAACAAGTAGCAAATAACTCCCAGTTTGATTCCTTGACATAGCAGATCTCATACTTGGTATGTGCATGGCCCATATTAGAAAAGGGGTTTGCTTTTTTTTGGTATAGGTTCAAGGCCATTTGGGGTCACCAGTGGTCAAAAGGTTAAAACCTTGTAAACACTCTGTCTCAAGCAGAGGAACTTTGATGAGTCTCATACGTAGCTTGTGGATTCCACATATTGAGTTAATGATCCGTATTGTTTTTGGTGGTGATCAAAGGTCATTTGGGGTCATCAGCAGTCAAAAGGTTAAAACCTTCAAAACACTATCTCATGCAAGGAAACTTCAAGGAAAATTTAGAGACATGAATAGGTTGCCCACATTAAATACTGTAGGTGATTGCTGTAGTATTTTGTAGAGGTCAAAGGTCATTTGAGGTCACCAGAGGTCAAAAGGTCTAAAGCTTGTCAACATGAATTGTAATCAGGGGAACTTTGATGAATCTCTTACTCAGCATGTTAATGGCCCATATGGAGTAAATGATCTTTGAATCATTTTTGGAGGTCAAGTCATTTGGGGTCATCAGAGGTTAAAATGTTCAAACGTGTAAACACTACCTCATGTCGGGAAACTTCAAAGGATCTCACACTTCACATGTAGGTGACCCACATTGAGTAGATAATCCCTCTTGTTTTTAGGGGGTCTGAGGTCATTTGGGGTTACCAGAGGTCAGAAGGTTAAAACTTCATTAACACTTCATCTTAAAGGGTGATGGCAGTCTCCCCAAGCTTATTTTCAAAAATTTGCTAAATCTTACAGATCTCCTCTTATTTCTCTCACAAGTATTTTCATAATGTT
>WURT03185086.1:0-10158 GCA_009936505.3 Holothuria glaberrima | reverse complement strand
TACATATATCAATTGCTACCAAATTCTGGTTACACCAAAATCTGTGCAACGGTAAACAGCATTACTAAATAAAAAATTTCTTTCATATACCTAGAAAAATGTTGATACACCAATCATCATTTAAAAGATGAGGAAACGGTGTAACCCTGGAAATACTGGAACTATGGGAATGTGGATACACTATCATTTTGTAACTAGGCTATCTAATTTTGCAAGATTAATCATTGGTCATCGTCAAATTACCTACGAAATTTTATTTCATTTCTTTCAATTCACGTCGTTGTTACGGCAGCTTAATTATAGTAATGATGTCAGAATTTCAAAGCGTTGATATGACGATAATTTACTTTAACTGTGTAAAGATCCATACACCAAAATAATGCAACCTAGCCCATGCAAGTGTGGAATAAGTAATCCGTTGTCTCATTATTACTTCCATTTATGAGTATCATTTGTTCCATCATCCATGTGCATTATATAAGCAACTCCCTGCAGATTCTCTGGTTATACCAATATCTTTTTTAATATGAGAGGACACGTCCATCTGTAGAGTAAGCAAGATCTGGTACACTGAAACTTTTTGAAACTATGAGAGTGTGGATTTGTTATCAGTTTGTGAGATAGTCTTTAGGAGTACAAGAATTAAAAAAAACTATATTTAGACTGAATGACTTTGCTTTACCAAACGACGAGAAGGAATAGTAGGGGCTTAAAATCATCAAAATCATAGGATGTTGTATCAAAGAAAACTAGTTCGTATACCAAAGGGTGCACTGGGAGAAACAGACCAAAGGTGTCAAAATTAAAGGAAAATTGTTACTTTAAGCCCCACTTTACTTCACGTTCTATTGGCATATTAATTTAAAGTGACGCTCTTAGAAGCAACATACATAGGCGGTTCGTCATAGGGACACAGGGGTGGCACTTGCCCCCCCCCCCCAAAAAAAAAGTTTGCAAAGCATGGTCTTCAAAACCTTCCAAAAAATAAAAAACATGTAATTCGAGATGGTTTAAATAGAAAGAATTTCTAAACTTAGACGAAATCATCCCTCTCTAACAAATATGACATATTATTTATGAAGTTGTGTATATTACTAATTTTTAATAATTTTCAAGACCTTTTAATACAAGTAGATCAAGCCGCTTTGCCTGTTTCCCCTGCCTTTGGCTAAACCCTTATGGAGTAGCGGTTGGCTAATAGCCAGATATGGTTGTATTTATTTCTAAAGATAGCTCATGACTAATTGCCTGAGATGGCTTTTGAAGAGCTTTTGAAGACTATATCATCTGGGGCATCTCTGTAATACATAATAATAACCATACGCCTGTTGTACTATTCGGATCGGCAGTGGAAGTGGAACCGGGGGCTGGGGGCTCAGCCCCAATGAAAAAAGTGAGGGGGGCTAAAGGTTGTTTAGCCCCCCTCCAATATTTGACAAGTGTAGACATGAGATCCATATTTCAAGGCTGGGTACATGCAGCTTAAAACACTCGGAAAGTTCCGTTTCCGGCCATCTGGAGGGTTTGTACAGCCAAGCATTTTCTTGTACTTGTACACTCCGCGCCAACTGATGGTGGCACTCTTCTTAGATAGTCTTCCTGGCACTCGTTCCCCCCCCCAATATTTTTTCCGCTCCGCCGCGTCTGCGGAGTATATCCTTGATATTGCCGATTTGGTAGAGGGGACTTGATCCCCCCAAACAAAATTTCTTACAACCGCCCGCCCGGCAACATATACTGTGTTTTCCGATTTCAAATATATAACCCGCTCTTAGTTCATAGCAAATGGGCCCAAGGAGCCAATATGTAAGTCTGTACTCTGTCGGGGGCATCCCACGAGACCAAAGTCCCGCGAGATCGAAAATCGAATCGGGTTCACGAGACCGAAAATGAAATAGGGTTTACGAGACCGAAAATGAGAGGTCCTCGAGACAATCCCGTTCCCAACATCTGGAAAAAGGCCATATGAGCGCCGCAATTAGCAAACTGTGATTGGAAGTTGTGGCTTAAAAAATATCTGACCTACATCCTAACATTTAGCCCCCTCTCCCCGTAATTCTGTTTAGGTAAAACATCATTTGCAACCAACAGCCATTACACGGAATAGTTACCACAAACCTACATACAAATTATTAAGTGCGAAGTAGGCCTAATATTAACAGGTACGTTAAGGTAGCAATATCACTCCTTGATAAAAGCATGCACTCAAAGGCGTATCCAGAAATGTTCAATAGAGGGGGCGCAAGGTTTGATTAATCGCTGCCCTGGAGGTGGGGTGTAACCCCCTGCCGAAAATTTTTGTTTCGGAAGAGGGCTGGGATGCAAAATAGTGCTATATTTGACACATTTTGAGGCATTTTCTTCTTTTTTTTGCCTTTACTTTTTTTTCCATGCATGACGGCCTATAGGGGGCGAGCGCCTGTTGCATCCCCGCGTGTACCCGCCACTGTACACTCAGCTAATAATCATCACGTATTATGATAATGCGTACGTACGTTAAAAAAAATAGTGGCCGCGTACAGTGTCGTAGCAAGAAATTTATTGGGTCATGGCCCAACACCAGAAGAGATTAAATAAACCCAGTGTTACTTCCAAAGATTGCACCTGCACACATGATCATTTAAAATCACATAAGGGGAGGGGGTAACCGTCCAGTTAAACGCCCTTGTCTACGACCACTCTCCCGGAACATCGTTCACAGAAAGTCATGGTCCCTCTTAGCTGAGTTCTGGTTAAACAGATGTGCACGTACGCATATCCCTAAAATCTCCGGTCTCTCCAACGGGTTTTTAATTTCGGCCTCGCGGACCTTCCGTCTCGTGGGCTGTAACAACTCTATCTGATGTAGGTCCAACTCACTAGTTACATGCAGTAAATTAGTAATATCCCTGATTTAGTTTGCGTTACATAAAGTCAACGTGACCTTTCTTTCAAATGGGTAGGGGCATATATTGTATACCTTTGCATTCATTATTTATGCCCTCTGACAGCCCTATACAATAGACAGATTTGCAGTGTTATAGTTTTCCTTACTTTTATCCCGTATAGGTAACATCTTACTTGGTATGTAAAAAACTTTCTCTTGTCATATTTCTCTATTATGTAACGGGGGAGTGGCTGACACAATCAAAAAAGCACACATACAGTTAACTCTTTCATCGATTCTGTTTATTCATGTTGAGAATTCGGTTCTTGTTTACCCTTGAACTTGTTTTTAACTTTTGGCTTATTGTTATGTTGCCCTCAGCAGATTTGCAGGTATATTTTTCTTTTATGGTGTTGTATTCATTTCTATCTTGATGTAATAGACACGCTGATACTGAAGATGGGCAAGTATTGGCAAACAGGTTAACGTGTTATACCAACGTTTTCATAGTTAAACAACTGGGTGTGTTTTTACATTGTAACGTGAACCTTGGATAGCTGATGGTGTATGTTGCGGTTGGAAATTCCTATCATAATTTAGCGAGACTAGCACAGCCACAAAACATTTGAACAGTGTTTCATCTTTTAAACAACACACAGGGGTTATTGAAGGACATCTGGAATATTCTATTGTATGTATTTAACTATTTAAATATGAGCAATAAACCCCATAGTGCCTAAAGTATATACATCATTCCTACTTCAAAAAGGGCACTGTACATTATGCAGTCTAATTGGTAAATACTTTGACATCATACTGGTATGTGCCAAAATTTTCTTAACCTATGTTATCCTTAACTGGATTTGGGGGGCATTTTTCTTTAGTTTAGCGTGTTCTGGAAATAACTAAAGAATTACAGGAGTCTTAACTTACAAGCTTTTAAAAGGAGCATGCATTCACTAATATTATACCACATTCACTTTATGTAGCCGTATTGGCTACATATTCTCAATCATACCACACTGTCTACCACTGATATTAAAGACTAAACACCCACAACCATACTACATCACAATAAGCAGGTGTATTTAACAACACCATGTACTAGTGGCATCAATTTATAGCCCCCATACCACCAGATATTATTGCATTGGTTAAAGAGACCCACCCTCACATTAGTCAGCTACTGTATATGCAGCGTAGGCAATTTTTTTACTTACATACCTTTAATCAGCTCTACAACAATACACTTTCTTTTCTAGAGTAGTATAGCAGAGAATAGTCCATATACTTTCATTACGGGCTTAAACTAATGTTGAGAACTCTTTCTTAGCATACTCGATTTGCCCTTGAAGAGGTCACCAAACGTAACCCAAAACTATTTTAAGATGAAAAACAAATATGAAACACATGGCCTTTATATGGCTTTCAAGTCACATATAAACCACCTTGCTGCTAATGCAAACAGGAAACAATCTTTACTCTCAGAAATGATTTCATTGAGCAATGTACCACCGTATCTGCAATTTTCCTGTTAAAGCAAAATCAATTGCAATACTCAATTCAATCCACATTCCCCGAGAGTCACCCAACTCGACTCACCGTATCTGAAATTAATCTTGTTCAAAAGGAACTGATACTGACCGCTACAGTCTTTTTGAAAAAAAAATCATTTATACCCCTTGTCAGTGTACATTTATAGCTGTAGTACATGAAATTGGGGACATCTGCATTTAATTTCTTCACATCAAATAGGAAACGCTCTTCTTAGTTTCACTGTCTACCTGACCAGTTTTGCTGATTTGGAAATTACTTGCCATATATAGCAACTCCTGTAACCACATTTGAGAACAAGATATACAAAATAATTATTGTGACAAAGGGCTTATACTTGAAGCAGCCAAAAGTACTAACAGAAAAAGATCTCAAAGTAACTCTCAGGTATAAACTAATTCTGCAATGCATCAACAATACATAGTCTAAAAAAGTCTCCATGTATCTCAAAGTGCACAACACACACTGTATCTGTAAGTTCCTAACAGAGACCAATGATGACTGCAATATTCCATACAATGCAAGCATCCCCTGCCCCCCCCCCCCTATTGGCTTCAAATCCCAGGAAGAGCTGTAGCTTGCCTCAACAGTTTGTTTGGAAAACACTAATTAATACCCTGTCCTGTTTACAAGAAGATATATCTACTACTTGAAATTGGACAATCATCTACATTCCATTTCTCAATGGCAAACAGGAAATGCTTCAACAAATTTCACTGTCTCACTGAACAGTTTTCGTAAGGGAAAGCTTACTTGCTATGAATGATAACATCTCCTACCATCTTAATTAAAAAGATAAAAACTAATCGTTATTATAACAATGCTAATACTTACAGCAGCCATAACGCAAACATAACAGTGATGAATTCATTTTGAAATGCATCAACAACATATAGTCTGCGCCAGCCCCTTTGGCACCGTCCCTGGTGACGAATGAACAATATTCCTCCTACAAGATACACCGCTTGAATACACCAGTATATACGATGGCTAAAATAAAAGTCTTTGGTTACCTATGATTACTAGCTCACTGATCTAGTAGAACAAGTTTTTAGTTTAAATGACATATTAAAGTTGTCAACCGCGAACTTATTTTGAAACAAACGCTAAATCCTACAAATTCCCCCTTATTTCATATTCAAGGGAAACCATGAAGTTACCCTACACCTGAATTTGACAACTCAGTGAAAAAAAAAATGTTGTAACATGATCCTCAAAACTCATTCATGAAGTATGGTACCCGGGTACACTCGTTTAAATTGGGATGACTGCATTTTCCCTTTAAATGAAATCTAGTTTTCTTCTTGAAATGTTGATTTGTTTTTAAGCAATCTAAAAGTAAAAAATGTTGAGATGCACCTTCAAGGTCTAAAATGTGCCACCGCGCCCCATCTGAGAGACTTCTACCGAAAATTTTCTTGCAGTCTACGTTACGGATATTCGCCAACCGAAAGTTCCCCATTGGCGAACTACGAGCTCCAGGACAAAGCCCCCGCCGATACCAGGCTTGTGAGAATGTCATGAAATAACCTGAAAAGTCAGTAAATAATTTCAGGTCGTGCTATCAGTCCAAAGCTTTATCAAAGATAACATCATTTTGGATCTATACAAAAATTCTTAGCATACAAAACTCTCAAAGAGTGAAGGTCTAATCCCTCCCTTGCGGCAACATTCCCTTCAATTGCACCCAAGCAAAATAGAAAAAATCACAAAATAATGAGGATTCCTTAACATGTAATTAATTCGACACTTCACGAAGCTTTACCAAATATAGTACCATTTTGCATCCAAGCCACCTCACAAAAGACATGCAGTGTTATTCCTTTCTCTTAAACAGCACCCTTTGACTTATGCCCAGTCAAAAGGAAGAATATCACTAAATAATCACAATTTGTAAAGATTTAACACAATTTAAGGCTTTGAAAACGATAGCACATTTTGGGGTCGTACTTCATTTTTAAAAGAAAAAACCTGTACGCAGATTCAGCCAGCCAGAGGTGGTATTTTGCCGGACACGGGGCCAACCGCCCTGACTGGGGGCCAGCTCCTCTAAGCACCGACAGATGCAATGGGTTACTGAACTGAATAAATAAGGCGCGCAGAGCGCGCCGAAATTTTGCGGTTAAAATGAAAAAGATTTCACTTTTTTTTTTCATTAAGAAGACTTGAAAGAGTGGTGATTTTTATTAAAAAATGTACCCTACTTAAGAGCAAAACTTGTTAGGAGCGACTGCATGGTCGTCGTCGGGGATATCATTCTTTATCTTACCCATTAAGGTTTCCTGACGAAAAGGAAAAAGAGGACAGAACTTCGCAACGATGCATTGTCAGAAACGTTGAATTCATCCAATATCTTTGAAACGGCGTGTATTACCGCTAGATAAAGCTGAAGATGAATGCGCGGCATAAACTTTTGAAGTTATAGATTGTTACTGAACTCACTGGCTACAGGCCTGATAAATAACGATGAAGAATATTTTCTCAGCAAAGCTTTATCTTCACCACTACTGTATATTAAATTTTGCGCATTGAGGGAAGGCTAGGTAAATTTAACTGGGAGGGGGGCTAAAGAAAATTGTTGTTGTTTTTGTTGTTGTTGTTGTTGTTGTTGTTGTTGTTGTTGTTGTTGTTGATGTTGATTAGACATTAAGGCGACAGTTCATGCTAATTCATCCACATTAAGGCGACACTTGACCTTAAGGCGACAGTTTACATGTCGCCTTATTATTTAGGTACCATTTAAAAAAATAATTTTTAGTCAGAAATAAGCTTAAATTGTTTGTCCTCATCTAAAACGTGTCCCTACCAATTTTGGTTAGGGGTAGGGTTAGGGTTAGGGTTAGGGTTAGGGTTAGGGTTAGAAAAATTGTAATTTTAGTGTACAAGTCAATGTAACTGTCGCTCTAATGTGCTATCCACGCTTGTTGTTGTTGTCGTTGTCGTTGTCGTGATCGTGGTCGTGGTCGTGGTCGTGGTCGTGGTCGTGGTCGTGATCGTGATCATTTTCATTTTCATTATCATTATTATTATACAGCGCCTTTAGTAAAACATAATTCAAAGGCGCTTTACAATACTTTCAACAACATAATACATAACAAATAACAGTCAAGAGAAAAGAAAACGTGTGAAAATTATGAACACAAGTGCAAAGATTAGGGCCTACATAATGTCTTTGAAAACAATAATAAACAAAAGCGTTTGTAGATTTTTCTTAAATACGCTAAGCGATGAACTGAGTTTAACAAAAGGAGGGAGCTCATTCCATTACCGGGGTCCACACACATAAAGACTACAATCACCAAAGCTTTTGCACCTAGGACGAAAGACAAACAAGTTAACGCATTTTGAAGAATCTGATCGAAAACTGTATCTGGTATTTTGTCTCGTGTGGAACATTTCGGATAACTAGGCAGGTGCCATAGCATGAAGAAACTTTTAAACCAAAAGGCAAATTTTGAAACGAATCCTAAATTCAACCGGAAGCCAATGCAATCGAAATCGAAGTGGAGCGGATGGTGTCATTTCACTCGAGCGAAAAAACAAGTCGGGCGGCATAATTTTGTAAGCTTTTATGTGTGGTAATTAAGTGATTAGAAAATGTAGCCTGCATTATATGTCATACAATATAGTGCAATTTTAGCCCACGGGGAATGCTCCCCACGGGAACACTCCCCGTTGGGAATACTTCCGACGTGAAATACTTCCCCATGTGGAGCATTCCCCGTGGGCGAGATTCCATGGGGAATGCTTCTGACGGGGAATTCTTCTTACGAGGAATACTCCCCATGGGAAATATTTCCCGTGGGGATTTGTCATGTGAGGAGTTTTACTCATAAAATATCATATCTTTCAATATCCATAGGTAAGTAAACATGGGAAAATGTCTTTATATCCATAATGAACACTGCCAAGGTGATGCTGGAGATATTCTGCCAGAAGTGTTGCCTTTCAGTAGATTCCAATACTGATGCAACCATAGCACTTAAAGAACATGAATGGTCATACTTGTTTGTCCTTTTTACACCCTTAAGTACAGTTCATGGATGCAAACATGATATTTACTGAGAAGCAGTCTTTCGTGCACTGAAGTTACGTGCATGCCCAATGCATATACAAATTTCTCTCCACATATGCTCAGGTAGCAAGCCTTTGAAGAGTCCATGAACAATACCAGAGGCTCAAAGATACATTTTCATACAGCAAAGTATGAAGTTCGGGCCCGTAGCCATGGGGTTGGCATTTCAGGGCTATGCCCCCAAGTACATTTCTGCCCCAAATGAAAATTGAAACCGCATAATAATTAATGTGGTGGAATCACAACACTTGCCCCCCCCCCATCATAGCACTTGCCCCCCTAAAAATGTGAAGCTGGCTACGGGCCCGATGAAGTTTTCACAAAAACCGTTCTTCAAGTTGTACCAATTAAGTGACAGGGCCATCACATGTCTTCTTCAGTTCCCTGCAGAGTATAATTTTCTAAGCAGATTCCTAGCACTCTTTTAAGTGAAAGATATTTAAAGTCACAACATACAACATTCACCATACTTCATGATTGCACTTCTTTCCTGGCTGCATATGCTACCTGTACCAATTACTGATGTTTTGACTGTAAGCTTCAACTATATAACCAAACAGTACAGCACTGTCAGTGCAAGTTAATTGTTACTGTTGTACACTCAGTGTTCACTGCAGGCTGTGTGTCCAAACAATGGTGTTTATTTGAAAAGGCCTCTGCATATATCTCATCAACCAATCACAATGCGCTAGCTTCTAGCTTTCAGAGGATGTATGACATACACTGTGATGCCACAACAGTTTACTGTAGTCCTACTATAGACCAGTAAGTTCTACAGAAGGCTCTATAGTCAAAATGATGTGTAAAATACTGTAAACTGCTTGTTATAATTTCGCTGGAGACTGATAAAGTACAGTATACTTTATATATATATATATATATATATATAGATATATATATATAAAGATATATATATATAAAGATATATATATATCTATATATATCTATATCTATATATATATGTATATATTGCACCATGACAGTTAAAAATACAGAATGAACAGTAAAATGTATATAAAAGTATATAAAAATATATTATATCCAATAAAAGTGAATCAGTAATGAAATAATATGACAGTAGTGAATGTGCTGGGGTTTAATTCATAGGAGTTTAAACATGAGAAATTGCAAGCCAGCTAGTATCTTGTGAGTAATGTAATTGCATGTTAAAATTAAACTAGACCATACCACTGAATTTCTGAATTGCAATTGTGTAACTAAATAAGCTGTATTCATTATAGCCTGCATTTGCAACTTGATCGACTTAGTACATGGTTATGGTTAGCTTACATGCATTTATCATTCGGGATGGCATAGACGAACTACTTCTTTGGTTCACAATTATCAGTTAGAAAACTAGATTAAGGACTTAATTTTAAGAGGGGAGCCTGAGGAAGAGACACTGAGAGAGCAAACCATTTGTCATTATCCCTCATATGTTTAAGAGATCGGCACAGCTGAAATGTAGTGTATCACATAGTCCTGCAGGCCTTGTGAATATGTCAGTCAATGTTCACATAAGCATGATAGCGCATTTACTGCGATTACCGCACTCTTCTGGAAAAGTTTTAAGGACTTGGGCAGGAATTTCTCCTGCCAGGAAAACTAAATAGGGGCTTTATGTTGCTTTGACTTAATTATTAGGATCCTTTGACCAATACAT
>WURT03185075.1:0-10158 GCA_009936505.3 Holothuria glaberrima | reverse complement strand
TTTATATATATATATATAATATATATAAGTGCAAAAGTTTTGAAAATACCCAAAAAAGTAGGATTGGTTGGGGCTAATTCTCTTGTATCTAAAAGTAATTCTTAGAATCTTATTGGTCGGAGCTGACATGGCACTGATACTGCCTTTACTATATTCACTAGAACGTACCTTTAGTACTATACCCAAAGCAATTGTTAACGAAGAAAAGCCTAAGCGCACTACAATCTTCCAGTTCAAGTCAAAACGATACCACTTTTATTGATACTGTACACTCCGAACCATATCGCAATTAAAGTCGTTTTTAAGAGTTCGTCAGAAGAAAAGAAGTGAAAGAATAAAGACCAACAATTCCGTAGGTGTTATTAAAAATTCCTTGGTCCTTTTCTTCACAGATGTGTATTCGGTTTTCAGAAACATAGGTTTACTTATATGTCATTTGGATAGCTAGCTTGTCATAGTTTTAGTTGGAAGATTGTTTGAAATGTGCAAAAGAGAGGTCTTTTCCATAACCTCCAACGTTAAAGTTTTAAACTATGGGAACAGGCATATTCATTTTATGCTTTTGTAGCCATCAATTTCTCACAGTAAAACTCCAAGGTGAAAATCTTTGCATACAAACAAATGTTTACTTTAATTTTTTTGTTGTAAGTTCCTTCATAAAAACAGGTAAAGAGGTTGAAGCATTTTAAACTGTCTTTTGGAAAAAGTTCTACACTGAATTTTCCTTCAGTTTAAATCAAAACCAAAATTACTCCCTACAGACAAAATTTTGAAAGAAACGAAAAGGTACATTCGTAGTGAAGTTGGTCCATTTATCTCAGAGAGTATCGTTATGCGGCAATGCACAGTACCTAGTAAAACACTACGAACGGGGTAGACATCACAAGCTGGTGGTGTTAAACGCTCCGCCTAGAGCTAGTGCTAAAACGTCCAAATCGTACTACTCGAGTATTGTATTGCATGTAAGATGGTATGCTAGTGTATGAGGTAGTGCTTTTGAGTTGCATTAGTACCTGACTGTTATGCGTATATCTGCTTTCAAAAACCGGGTACCTGTTTAGTTCATCACATCTAATCGACTAATTCAAATTCATTATTACAGTGACCACGCCTCAATTCTTAAAGCCAAAGAATTCATTCAAACAATTTAATTAACAGACTGTATTTCTTGCACGCACAGGAAAGGCGTTCACAAGGCGTCATTTGCCTACCGCAAGACCAACCAAAACGGAAGAGAAAAGATCTAATTTGGTTAACATTTGGATACCAATCGGATTAATTCTTATACTGCTGCTTAGTTTCCTTGTAATCGTTGTTCTTAGACGTAAGTTCTTCTTTACGCAAAGCCAGTCTGGTACAAGCGTAACCAACATTTCAATGTAACCACAGTTTATTGTCTCATATTAGTGTAATTTTAGTGTATATTTTACACTACTGCAATTTGTTTTAGAATTAGAAATTGTGACAATTTGCAGTGTTGTAAATAACGGAATAATTATGGATGTCACAAAGAACACAAGGACCAATTTTTCTATCATATACTATTTGAAACATTGAAGTAATATTTATAGCACAGTTTATTTATGAATGAAGAGTAATGAAGAATTTAATGTTCAGTATGTAAACAGTATGAGTTCGACTCAGTCGTTCCAATTTGATATAATGCCTTTTCCGTTCCTTTATGTTATTTTCCATGGCTATATTAGAATACATATTCTATTTCGTACTTTCTATGGGAGTGATTTAATGGAAGATAACATTCCTAATACACCTGAAGCATATACACAGGCTAAGGATCATTAGCAGTATTTCTTTTATCGTAGCGCACAATGTTTTTTTTTTAAAATATCATCTGATCATGTGTTAATTACATGTTAAGTTCAATGAGCTTTGTGAACTAACTGCTAACTTTAATTAAATCTATCCTTTTGTTATGAAATTTAAATTTGTTTCAAGGGCATGAAATTTGTGATAAGGAGAATGTTCGACAAATATTTTTCTTGCGTTTAGTCGCGATTTTAGAGAACACGAAAATGCATCGTTGCAAAGTTCTAATCCCCGTTTCTTATCTTGCATCGTTGAAAAGTTCAAATCCCTTTTTCCTGTCTTTTGGAGGATTCTTTCTTCAGCCTCACTGTCTTGGAAAACATATTTTGTAAGAAAAATGATTGTCCAGTTTCGTCGGGGAGCCTTCCCTGGTAAGATTAAGAACGTAATCCCCAACGACGACCATGTAGTCATGTAGTCACCCATCAAATTTCTTGGTTTGCTCTTAAGTAGGGTGGATTCTTCGATTAAAGCCCAAACTTTTTAAAATTTTCTTAATGAAAAAAAAAATATAAAATCTTGTTCAATATAACCCCAATTTTATATTTCTAGTTTGGCATTCATAGGGCAATTATTGCACATGTCAGGGCTTAGAGTAGCTGACCCTCAGTTAGGGCGCTTGGTTCCCATGTAGGCGAATCCCAGCACCAACCCTGGCTGTGTCTACATGCAGTTTTCCTTTGAAGTATGCCCGCAAATTTCGGCCTCGAGCACAAGTTTCACAGTCCACATTACATCACTTGTAATCATTACTAGCACAAAAGTATCAGTGAACTTTTCTAGCACACACTAGATGTACTCCCAAAGTTAGAAGCAGGCATCAATAGGTTTTCATGTAGCAAGCTAATACTTTGAACAACATTCGTAACATGTTGGTGATTACTTTATTGTTTGAATTTACTCGAACCACAGATTAGTTCAAAAAACATTTTTCCACCCATGATGATTGTACATTTCACCCTGTTGCAAGCTGTTAGTATTCAAAATTTTGTTCAAAGTAAAGATGCGTTAACCGTGAATTGAATTGTGAACTGTGAAGAGTTTGTGAAGAGTCATTCGGAGGTCAGTTCAAAGCTCCATGCTAGTGTTCCCACCCATCGTATTAATGTCGTCGACATATCGGGGTTTTCCCCTCAGTCTGGGATCCATACTGAATCACACAAGACTCTAAGGTAGTCCATGGCCGCATGATCCGCTAACCGTCCGAAAAACACTCAACTTCACCTACGTTTGTGGAGCTGAAGAAGCACGTAAGCCTTGATCCTTTCACTAGTGAGACTTTTCACAAATTCCACGTCTCTGTATCGCAAAAGGAGGGAGAAGTGCTGCCAGGGAAGGGGAATTTTTTGCGCTCTTTGCGCGCGTTCACACGTAGGTCTGATTTCTTTAAGCTATTCGTGTAGGGTTTGAGATATCATCCCCCGTGGTTCCCGAAAGCTGCCATCTACTGGTGGCATCACTTGCTACAAATATAGTCTTCTTTGGTGCCAACTTTTGCGGTACAGATGCCCACTTTGTCAGAACTAATGGCTACGGGATTTCTCTTTATCTGGTCTCACCAGGGTCAATGGCCACATAGTCCCACGAAATTTCCTTACAAATACATTTGCACGCCCCTGTGTGGAATAAACATTGATCTTATGTAAAGACAGCATTCTCAAATTCCGATTGGTTTATTTGACCGAATACAGTCACTGATTTTTGTCACGTTTTGTTCCTTTGTTACTTCCTCATCCGCATTTAAATGAAACAAAATGGAAGCATGCTTATAATTTGCGCATTAATTTTGTTGTCTATTCGTAGGTAACAACAAGCAGAATTCTTTCAACATGTAAGTTAAATCCCTTTTCTCCAGTCACCAAATTGGTTAAATATGTTTCATCTTCACGAAGAGTTTGTTGAAATTGAAAGTGACATTGCATTTGGTCTCGGAGACGGCACTTTCGGGTTTATTTTTCAGATTTTCCGGCCTCTGTAAAATTAGTACCACACACGAAAATGTCTCAGAAAATAAAACTTTTCATTTATTTATGCACCTTCGAACGATATCCCGTACAACTCTGGTGGATTTCAGATACTTTTTCCGAAAAAAAGTTTAACAAAACTTTTAGTTTCTAAGTGTAAGGGTAGAAGGTCAAATGTAGTATATAAGTTATATTGCCTTCCTCTAATCTTTAAGTCCAATCATATTTTAAATTGATGCACTCATTTTGGACCATGAAATCGTGTGCATGTTCTCGGTGAAGTCGTAGTCAAAGGCCAAATAAGCTTAAACTGTGTTTAGCCATTACTTGCTAAAATTTATGTTGAAAAAAGGCCCAGAACCTCATAGCATACGAAAAATTATAAAAACGTTTTAAGAAAAGGTGTATTAGTTGCGAAATATCGAGGTCAGATTTTATGTATGGGTTTAAGGTTGCATTTGCATAATTTTGTCAGAAGATTGTGTGTAAAATCCTTCCTACAGCAAAAGTTTAATCATTTGAATTTTGTAGGTAAGTCGTGTTTACTTACCATAATAAATTTTGACTTTTTAATTTCTAGCTTAAATGGTCAGACACAAACAAAACATTGGTTCAATGTGAAGCATAGGTACACTTGTCAGTATGTTGGAAAATTTCATTAACTACAACGTGTGTAAAGAATCTCCATTGATTACTTTACGTTGCACAGATACATAATTTACAGTACACAATAGCATTACCAGTACTCTAAGCGGACCTGAGTATAAGTCATTTTTTTGAATGGGAATGGGTAGGGACAGGGAGGATTTCCTCCGTGAACATTCTAAATTATCCTCCGTGAACATTGTAAATTACCCTCATCGCAAAATATAGGAAGAACGTGCTCATCATGATTCACTTTATGTAGTGTGTTCAGTGTTTTTCACGGCTATTTTACTGCTTTAAGTTATAAACTATGGATTAATTAGGAGAAAACGGTAACGAAAGATGAAATCGCTTATGATTTAAAAGAATGCATCATATATTTTGTGTTTTCATCCATATTGTGGACATGAAATACACCACACTATCTTACATTGTCCTTTTACGTCAACTTCATTTCTTAAAAGAAAATCAAGAACATAAGAAGTAATCAAAGATGGATATTGCCTTTTCGTTTAGGGGGGTTTTGTCGGCCGCTACTGTTCAATCGACTGGATCAACATATGAACCATACTCACAAATTGAAGACGTAACAAGAGGAAGTCACCCACAATCAGGTAGGACAAGCACTGCCCAGTGGAGTGTTGTGGCACTTATCCGTAATTCTTCAAGATGACACATGAGCCTAAAGTAACTTAGTGTCTGTAACTTTTTTATAGCTTATTCAAAAATCACGTTTTCACTAGAATTGTCTGTTGTCAGCCTAAATAGTAAACTTGTTACATTTTTTTGTTCTTTACCTCATGTTAAAAGATGATGGGGTGAATGACGCAGCAACAATGTCATTACTATCCAAAGTTAAGTTTAGTGGTATATACGAATACTGGATAGGCACATACACAGACGGAATAAAAGAAGACAACTGTTTCGTCAAATCACTTTCCGGTAGGACTTTCAAATATAGAACAAAATTGTTTGTTTTTAAGAAAATGTAAAGTACGTGTATAAGGAATGTAGCGTCCATTAAAGCAATGCCAACTACGAGCAACTTGGCAAATGCTAACGCATTTGTTTCATTACAAAAAGGGTTTTAATTCAGTCAATATTTACTTACTTTGTAGGTCATTCAACTTTACAGGAAGCGTCTGAATTTCAGGAATTGGCAAGAAAAGTGAAACGCCTGACAGAATCGGCAAACGTTGTTCGTGTGCTATGCATAAATATTGAAGAAAGTAAGTCTTGCATTACTCTATCGTGTGTATTTAGTTTACGTGGTCATGCGAAAGGCTCACAAACTGTACTGTAGGAGCATAATGTATATATTTGCCATTTTAATCTCATCTCCCTACATGTAATTTATAGAGAGATGAGACACTGTACTCTACTTAACGTCAAGAATATTAAGCTGAGTCAAAATATCTGAGTGTTTGTGTGTAAGAAAAAACCTGTGTCGAGAACTCCTCCTTATCCGTACTTTTGAATAAGTTAAAGTTTGGTGGAAATCAATCTAACCTACAAGGTAAAATTTACGACAGCTGGTTTTTAGCAATTACTTGCTTTGAATCTGTCAGTAAAAGTAATTACATCACATGTTAGGGACAGACTTTCTGAAGACATCTTTACAACAATGTTCTTGGTGCCCTTGGTTCCTAAGGGTCGAAGTCATAGATCATAAGTAGGTCAAAGGAAAATTGGTGCAACTTTAGCGAAAAGGGTGTCGGCATTTTCTCGTAAACTACATATCTGATCAAGGTAAAAGTTGGTGGATAGTTACCTAACCATGCTAATCATTCAGTAGGTCTATGTTGAATATTTCATTATTAACAAAATATTATAGAAATAGAGGGAGATGCGACCTGCACCTCCTTGGATTGTCTCGTCTTGATTCCTACAGACCCCTTTTCAATTGCTTATGAGTTAATGGAATATGGATCACTGAGAGACTTTGTGATGTCACGATATCAGCCAAACACGACTTCTCCAGAAGAAGAATTGAGGATAGAAATTCGGGAACTTTTGACATTTGCTACTAATGTAGCAAACGCGATGATCTTTGTTAAGTCACAGAATGTAAGTTTTTTTTTTAAATTCTAAAAAACCTTTTGGTGTTTACACCTGTGAAAGAACATTGTACACTTACTGATCAAGTAGCTATATCGGTTAGTGTGTTAAAATCTATCAAGCATAGATGATTCTTCAAGGAGGGAACTTACTACAAAGCATTAAAAACAAACGTCTCACTTGCCCTTGACATCTAACTGAATGGTTACTTCCTAGAAAAAGGTAACCATGTTTACTGGAAATAAAGACATACTATTAAAAACGCTCTCAGTGAGCTACTCCAGCAAACGCAACTTTATCTCGGGGTAGCAATCATTCCGTTCAAAATGATTGTCTGTCTCTTTCCAAAATGAACAAAGTCGTCTTAACTCTCGAAAAGCTCCCCTATACAATTGTTTTAAGTCCACGAATAACCTCATTTATGTGCCACTACCAACCAGATTACAAACTGCTGCAGGTCATGCCTTTATGTTATTGTCATTTACCAAATGTTTCTCTTAAAAATTGTACTCAGACGTAACAAATCGGATCCCCATCGTCTAAACTTTTTGGAAAATGCACGATTTCACTGCTCCTTGCTATTGTTTTTCCGGTCTTTGTGAAGCTATTCAAACAACTCTTTTTCAGTTTCTGCATCCTATCCTTTCATTGAAGAAAGTGCTTTTGACATCCCAGTGCTGCTGTAAGCTTTACGACATTTACCCTTCGGATATGGCTATGACGAAAATTGAGAAAGTCCGTAGGAAGGTTTGTTTTAACCATATGGTTTTGTAATTGGGTACTTAATTTTCGATTAAATTACCGATTAAGCTTCTTTTGTAGCCTGAGCGGTTTAGTCATTGCATTTTTGTATCTGGTTAGCCGTTCCTGGTCGAAATAGCATTTAAATCACCCATGGTTCCTCCTGTTACAAAACCCTTAGTTAGTTACTCTTTATTTAAGTTTCCCCTTACCTATTGAAATGAAAAGGTTCGTGTAGCAATATGTAAATTGAGGCAGATCTTAAGCAATATTTAGGGAAATAAAGCCTACGACTGGAGCTGTCAGTTACCGCAAAACCATTGTTTCACATTTTTCAGAATCATCCGCCAATCGCATGGATGTCACCAGAAACAATATTTCTCCGTCAATATTCTCACGCCAGCGATGTATGGAGTTTCTCAACTTTACTTTGGGAGCTGTTCTCTTTTGGTAATAATAAGCTTTGAGAAACATCCTTTTACAGTATCATCAGTCAAATGAGACCAACTATATTTACCCCTTGACCAATATTCTTAACTAACTTTCAAGGTTATTGTGTATTTCAATCACACAGGGGAAATTCCATGCGCAGGAAAACAAGAGAAAGAAATAGAAGATTACATTAGAAAAGGCGTTCTCTTGAAGCAACCTCAACATTGCCCTGGAGCGGTGTAGGTTGTCACATGTTACTACCAATATTTTTACATGAGGGTTGACTACATTTTTATTCTCTTTTGTTTTATAAATTAATTACAGAAGTTAAGTCCCGCTCAACTGATTGCTAGGAATTATTGAAATTGTTTTTCTTATTTTTTGACTATTGTCTTTTTTACAAGTTATACAAATTATTCCAGTCTAAACAATATCATACACTCTTCCAAGCCTTACGTTGATTACAAAAATTCTGCAATCTTCCTTAGGTATGGAATTATGCTTTCGGCATGGGTGAAAAATACTGCAAATCGTCCTTCGTTCGACGTTATGCTTGACAAACTTCAAGACTTAATGAAATCACTGGAAGAGGTACGCTTCTCCATTACATTATACTATATTTAGAATATTTTAGTTGCCCATTCATGTTTGTTCATTTGTCCTGATACCACTTCCGTTGGCACTTACTACAGGGTAACAATATTTAATTTTGGGCAAGTTTTGTACAAATGTTCTTCCTGCATATAGTAAAGGGAATAATTTTTCATAGGTTACTACATATTTGACGTTTTTTTAAAACCCAATACAATTAGAACCTTCAACTAAAATGAAAGAGGCAATAGTACTGCTATGTTTTATAAGTAAGATTCATTCCTTTTATTCAGATGTAAAGCAAAGAGGTGCACATTTCCTACGGCTCAAAAATTTGCTTGCATGTGTTCATTTGATTGGTGTTTGATTTATTTGCTTTTAGGAGAAAACAACAGATGCGGCACAGTACTTCACATTGGAAGCTAGTCAAACTAACGATTACATCTAAAAGGAATTAAGTATTTGATGTTGTACTATCATGCTGTCTGTCTTATTGTCTGTCTGTCTGTTTATCTGTTTGTCTAATTGTCTGTAGTTCTTTTTCATACAGACCGATGTCTTACTTTTGGTTTGTTTTGTATACAATAAGTGCCGTAAACGTAGCAATATTAAGTTACCACATACTTTACATTCAATAAAACAATACGTGAAAAATGTTTTACCACCAAGACGTTGATATAAGTAAATCCCTTGGCATGTAGGCTTCATTCTGATAATCAAACAAATTGCTCTAAGAGTAAAACAGCGTTATCACAGTATTATTCGGTGAGGGTATCAATCTACTTTTTCCCATAAAGATGAATGTCAGTGATGAGCTGCAATATGACATCTTAACAAACCATTTGTTGTAAGCAGTGATGTTCATGATACAGTTTCACGCTTTAAATTTCTTAAATACATTAAAGGAAAATTTTAGTCAACCCAATCAGAGTTAGTATGTCCCGTCATTCTAATTCTTGAATGGCCTATTTTGATCATGTGACAATATGTTAGTGAATTGTGAAATTCGCTTCAACTTTGTAATAGTTATGTTCAAAACGTCTTCAGAGGTGCTTGTAATGCAATAAGAGCAGATTGGCAAGAGTTTGCTTATTTTTCAAAGAAAATTTTGGGCCGACTTCCTATTGCCTTTAAGATGCTGAAAATTTCTTATACCAACATGTAACACCCATTTTTATCATTTACATTACTGTATAGAGCTTGTTTTCCTTTAAATGTCCACCTCTAAGAGGGTGTTAATATAGTGTAAAATGATGAGTTCAGGGAAAAATCACGGTCATACATCGCCACTCTGAAGAGACGCACATTAATCTTAGAACACTTCAGTCGAACTTACTTTAAGGTAGTGAAATAATGAAATCTCTAAAGGAAAGACATACTATCTGACTGACGATATTAAATCCTGGCATCATCTTGAGATGTCCTACATTAATAGCAATTTCCATTACCATTTTCAGTGTTTACTACAGATTGT
This sequence comes from Holothuria glaberrima, assembly GCA_009936505.3. NCBI lineage: Eukaryota > Metazoa > Echinodermata > Holothuroidea > Aspidochirotida > Holothuriidae > Holothuria > Holothuria glaberrima. The sequence continues at coordinate 426 of WURT03185075.1, read as the reverse complement.
GACTTGGTGCATCTTTATTGTTTGTTAGTCTCATCACCTTTTTATATGGTTTCAAGTTTTATTCCATTAAAGTGTTCCTAACTGAGACATGGGCGTTGTATTTGTAGATACAATCTTTATACTTTTTTATATACTTATAATTAGTTTATACTTCATCACTTGACCTGTGTCTAAAATTTACTTTGAACTATATATATATATATATAGAAGCTAGTTCCACGTGTATTCCGATAAGAAATATGAACAAGAACAAAGAAGAGATCAGTCTCATAGTTGACAAACAAGAATACAGATTCAAAAATTGAATTTTATTGAAATTTTCGGTCCCCCTGGGACCTTCTTCCCAGTCAATTGACTGGATCTTCCGAATTAATTCTCATGAAAACGGTCTTAACAAAGACTTGGGAGTTCTGTCAAATTATCACT
>WURT03185064.1:0-10158 GCA_009936505.3 Holothuria glaberrima | reverse complement strand
AAAGGAAAAGTTATAGCAGTAAATTAGGATTTTAGGTTCTAGTTTTGCTGTAAGAAGAAAATCAATTTCGACCAGCAGCAATATGCTGGTCGAAGACCCCGGGTTTTCAATTGAGCGTAGTAAGGACTGTGTATAGGAAGCTATTGGCAACCAGCTATACACGTTCCTTTACTGAGGACTAGCCCTGTACCAACAATGGCCTGGCAGGTTATTAATAAAGGTTAATTTTGTGATATCACTTGAAAACAGACTTGTTCTTTTTTACCCCAAAATTGACAATTTCTGGGGGTAGAAAAAACAAGGCACTTTTGAAACCTATAGATACATGGCATGCAACTGCTCACTTGGGTAGTTGATAGAAGCTTGTTAGAAAATAAGAACAGGTTAAATAATCTCCTGAGGCTGAAAGGGCACCACAAAATAAAAAGTTTAGGATATATGGTGCAAACTTCAAAATGGTCGACTTGTGGGATGTAGCTGTTCAAAGTACCACTGTTCAGGTGTAGGCCTAGAGGAAACTACATTATTTGGTTTCATGGTAAAATAAAAATGTTGCTTGAACATATGCAAAATATGACAACTTTATTCTAACCTTCCCTTGGCTCTGAGTGGGGTTGTTTTTTTTTACCCCAACTTACAGAACCCCCTTGTTTTTTTTTTTTTACCCCGACTAAGTTAATATCTGCCAAAAACATTTTACCTTGAATTTCATCAGAATTTGCTTTCTGAAAATAAAAACTTCACTTCTGTCATCATATAAGCCTCATAGGCCTACTTCATAGGCCTAGCCTAGGCTATATGCAGTTGAAATCCATTTCAAAGCCATGTAGGACCTAGGCTACATTGAAACTTTCAGTAATGCGAATGTATCTTTCATTTAAAATCGCGTAGGGGGCTGTACATTAATATGTTTTGATGAGGGTGCCTATTGCCAGTGCTACCAATACTACCTGGGCCTACAGTAGGCCCATGTTGTAACTGTAGTGTAACTGTATGCGTAACGGCGCCACTGTAGATGCAGCCCAGTATGGCAGTAGTAGTAGTGTAATGTAGGCCTAACGGCTAGGCCTAGGCCTACGTAATGACATGTGCACACAATTTGACACAAACACCCTGGACAGCAGTTCCCACTTCCCAAATCGTGCGTCAATATAATTTCATCATTTTAAGTATCACCAATCAACGAAATGCTAACCCTGACAGCGCCAAAGGCCAAATTTCAGGTTTACACTAAATCTTCCTGAAAATCCTGATGTTTTTGCTTGTTGCAGGCTGGCCGGTCTAGTAACATGACTGGTGCGAACTTACATTTGAAATTTAATAACTCGAGTTGAAGTTAGTTGATGACTTGCACAGCAATTCCACATTATGGATTTTTAGTTGAATCGTCTGAGCAGGATTAGATATCCACAAAAATTTTCTCGCGTAGCGAGAAAACGAGCTCGAAGCGCGAGCTTTAGTGGGTGGGGTCCAGGAGCCCGCATCAGGCCCGTAGCCAGACAAGGTACTGAAGGGGGCGAAATGGCTTACAGGAGGGCGATTTTTTGGGGGGGGAGACAAATGTGTAAAAATGTCAATGACAACTCGAAAACTTCTAGGGGGGCGAAAAAATTTTCAAGGGGGTTCGCCCCCTTGGTCCCCTAACTACGGGCCTGGGCCCGGCCTTAGGGCCCCTGGTGGTATCCGGGGGAGAAGCCTCGGTGGGAGATCAGAAGGCGAAGCCCCTGGAAGCGCTGAGGTTTTAACATATCTCTGGGTGAATAATAGTCTCAGGATAGGTATATTTTGGTTCATAATGCATTATCCAATGCAAAGATTCCACATGATGTTCATATACTATTCCTCTAACTTGAAGTTGACAATAATGAAAACTTGAAAAGAGACACTTCTTAAAAGTCAATAGTAAGCAATCTGTTTACACTTCAGGAGTGGGGCAACTGGGGGAAAAGGTTCTGACTGGGGTATTTCCGGGCCCCTATCCCTCCCCCTTGGTACCGCCATTGGGAGGCCCGGGGGACCACAGAAAATGTAAATCCGCCCAGAAAAACTTTGCAGAAGTTGTTCATAGGCCTATGAAATAAGAAATAACGACACGTTTAGGGACTAAATTCCAGATCTTTACAAAGATCTGTATATAGCGATCCGCCCTCTGACTGAAAATGGCCTCTACTCAAAAATAGTCGCCGCCCTAAAAAATCCAGCTTCCATTATCAAGTTCATATTGCTTCATAACACATATACAAGTCAGTAGGAAGGAAAATTTTCTCATCCCTCCAGGGGTGGCGCCAAGAATTGCCCAACGGGGGGGGGGGCAGACTCAGTTCCATGCTGTTGCGAGGTATACACATGGCATAAAATTTGTGTATGTTAAAAGAAATAGTTTCGCGCTGATTTAATGTTTTTCCCGGAATCTAAACTTAGGAAAAGCGCGCGAAATATTTTTGGGTAAGCCTACACTAAAAAGAATCTGTACTTATTTAAAGATTTCTGTGTGTAAGTCAATTGTTCGGGCAGTTGGTCCCTGTCGGGCGCAACTTACACTGTACTTCCCTCCTCGAGTCACTAGCCGTACCGCACGACAGACGCAAGAGAACATTACCTAAGTTTAGCGAAATGAGATGAAATTCCCGACATTTTAATAAATCCATGAATTCTACTTATTAAATTACTTGAAAAGGTGGAACGGGTTTGCACTTTGTTAGCTATAAGTAACGGAAAGAGTGGGCAAAGGGTACCGAAAATTTGGGGTTTTACGGGCCCGTAGCCAGCTTCACATTTTTAGGGGGGCAAGTGTTGTGATGGGGGGCATAAAAGATTTATTATGAACTTTCAATTTTCATCTGGGGGCAGAAATATTTTTGGGGGCATTGCCCGAAATGCCCCCCCCCCCCCGTGGCTTCGGGTCCGGGGTTTTGTCGCAGAAATGACCCTTTTGAAAGCCAAAATTAGTAAAAAGACCATGGGTGGCGACAGAATTTTCCCAACAGCGGGCCGGGCCATGCCATGTCAGCAACCCCAATTTACGACGGCATTTTTTGAGGGGGTGGTGAGAAGGTAATATGAATGAGCCTAACCATCTCATGCTATTGCACGGCATATTTTGCACAATATCACTTAATACTTCAAAAGCTGAGTTGCGCACTGATAGTGTTCATTTGAATCTTAATCGTGAAGTTTCAAAGCGCGCGAAGCGGGCAAAAACCTTTGGTAGTCTTACACTAAAAACAAATGTCATTAAGAACTAAAAGAAAAAAATAGAAACTGTAGGGGTTGTAGACCGTATCGGGAATAACATACATTGTGTCGAAACCACTTGGACCAGGGGCCGCGGTTCCAATTTTGAAGTGAGGGGGCTAATCATCGAAGCGGCCCAGTTTGTACAATATAATAACAATTGAAGGCGGCACAAAATGCCAATGGGAAAAAAGTGCGGGAGTTAAAGCCCTCGTACCCCCCCCCCCCGTCTCCGCGGTCCCTGTGAACTACCCTATGGAATAGCAAAACTTTACTCTGTGGGTCGCACACCAACTGACTTACCGCATGACAAACACAAGGGAATAGTAACTAGGCTTTGTGATATGAGAAATTTACTAACACTACTTAACCTGTGTCCTCTGCCTACCTGTTACTTGGAGAGGTTGACAGAACTCATGCTATCTAGCTTTGTGGAATGGAAGCAGTGGCGTAGCTAGGATTTTTCCGGGGGGGGGGGAAGACCTAAAAATTTCCAAATTTTCATCTTAAAATTTTCGAATTTCTTCTTCTTCTATACTACAACTGAAGTTGAATGGTTTACATTTCTCAAAACATATTACACCCACACATTATATGTATGGATATGCATATGGATAAGCATTTATGTAGTACGTACTACATAAACAATTGTGAATGTAGGACCTAAGCTTATACTACATTTTGCTATTACTTGCTAAATATCAGCTTTATCAGATGCCGATCGCAGCGAGGCAAAGAAAAATTTTATGTTTCATTACATTTTGCTATATTTTGCCATACATAAGTTTTGTTAGATGCCGAGCGTAGCGAGGCTAAGAAAAAATTGATATATTTTGCTATAATTTCCCAAATGCAAGGTTTATTAGATGCCGAGCGCAGCGCGGCAAAGAAAAATTTGATACATTCACCACATTTTGCTATACATTTCGGAAATTTTTACCCTTTCTCGGAAATTTTATAACATTTAGCTATGTTTCGGATATTTGAAAAGTTCTACGTATAGTTCGAAATGCTAATGACACATTTCATAGGCGTAGGAAGCTGTTTGAGACTGGGAGGGGGGGGGGTTCTGAACCTTGTTTTGGATCGCCGTCCTGAGGAAGGGGATGTCCCCCTCCCCTTTGGAAAATTTTTGGATTTTTGAGGGACATTAGATGCAATTTGATGCATCATTTTGGACAAATTTTAAGGCAAATTACTGATCATTTTTTACATTTCTTTGGAAATTTTTGGACTTTTGAGGGACCTTAGATGCAATTTGGTGAATCATTTTGAACAAAATTTAAGTTAAATTACTGCAAATTTTTGACATTTTCAACAGAAGAGACAAATAAGGAGTTTTCGGCCTTGGAAAGTGGGGGCTGAAGCATACTTCCGCCCCCTACAAATTTCGCTGGGGGCTGCAGACCATCCCCACCCCCTCCCCGCTTCCTACGCCCTTGACACATTTTGCCTATCAATAATTGCAAATTAGGTGCTGACCGAAAATTTTCATTGAAAATTTACAAAGTTACTGTTGGACTTCTTATCGTGCAGTCCAAGATCCACCTCACCATTTAGGTACAGGACAACGGATCTGGCAAGCTTCATTGGCAAAAAACTGAAATCTCGTGGGTGTTTGCAAAATTGTGTCCATTAGAAAGGTGCTCTCAACTGTCTACAAATGATACTGAAGATGCGGGGCTGCTGAAATCATAATTTATCACCTATTAAGTTTAACTTCAGTAGGATAATAACTCAGACTAGCGGTCGGTTGAAATGACATGTCAAATGGTAGTCGGTAGGAGAGGCGATTGCGGGTGGAGGGGTGGGGTGTTTAAGAAACATAATTCCACTCAAGTTGTCATACAAAAAGTAATAATGAATAATTAAGTTGCTTTACGGAAAACGTAGTAATGCCAAAGCTTAATCTGTAACAATGACACAAAAAGCAGAGATCATTAATATTATGTGCGTGCAAAGGGCACCGAAAATCTTTATTGAGTATTTGAATTGCACATACAGTAAAAGGCTTCTGAATTGTGCATGCAAGGATCACTCATTCGTGGATATCCCTGAGGAGTGGGGGATATATCCTCAACTTTTTTAATTGCTCCCATTGACTCATTTTTTCACACAGTATCTTTTGCCTAGAGGGCCCAGTATTCCCCCTCCCCCAACCCGACTTTTTCACACAAATCTCTGCTACACTGATCACTGTGTATTTTCATGATCATTGAAAATCATGCTTTAAAAGAAATTTAAAGGTGACAAAAATTTCTGAGACTGGAGACTGTGGAGAGGGGGGAGGAGGGGGGACAGTCCCCAGCCCCCTCTAGATATGTCACTGAATAGTTTAGAGTTACATCCAAAGTTAAAATATAAACATACAAAATAAATGTATCACACTTAAACCAACCCTTACAAACTAATAAACAGATTTTTAAGGATCCAGCCTTTATTTCCCTAACAACCCACAGGGTTTTTCTTATGCATAAGGGCAAGGCATCACATTCACGCACAATGATTGCATTGGTTCTGATTCTCAACAAAAACCAAAAATATTGCCAGGAAAAATATTGGTGAAACTTAATTTGAAGGCTTTTTGAATGCTGGTAATATACAAGTTCTGGACGTGACATCATTGCCTGCCACAATTTCTCTTGCCATAAAAGTCAGGGATTGTCTCTTGTAAAACTATGTGCAATATCTCTCAACTGATCTGATGCAGATGTCAACAGAGCAAGGTCAGAGGTCACTTGAAGATATTTTTCAACATTTTTAAGCTTTTCTAATGCTTCACTGCGAAGTTGTTCAATATTTTCATCAGTATTTGTGACAGGGTTCTCAGGAATAGGGGTGGTACTGTCAGTCAAGTAAACTGCTGCTGCCGCTGCCTCCACCTCCTCAGGGGGTACAGACAAAGGCTGTACCAATGGTGTAGCGTCTTTCTCACCATTCATGTGAATAGCATGAATGTGCTCACATCCAGCCAAACTGAGAAGAAAATCAACACAAGTGCAACTGTACATGTGAATGCACACATGACAAATATCACAGTTTAGCTGGCACTGACAATTCTCCAATATCATCTGTACCACACACTCCATGGATTCTCCATTTACGGACATAAATGACCATTCTCTGTCTTTCACGGTCCACTGGTCCTCCTCCATCTCATCCACTTTCTGGTGGATCATTTTCATTTTTTGCTCTAGTTGCACAAATTTACCATTTTTTACCTTTTTTGTAAAATTTTCAACCATACCATCATGTGACAATTTTAGAAGTTCAAGAAAGAGCTCAAATGCATCCTGGGTTTGGGAATTTGCTAAAAGGAAAGACTTCACCATCGTATGAAACGCATCATCAATTTGGCTAGCATTGGCCAAAAACCCAGTGCGGAAGCAAAGTGCCCAATGAAAACACCTGTCATGTGACAGGTAGGCATCCATAAAGTACTGTTTAAACTCTGGGGAAACTTCATCCAGAAGAACAAGAAATTCTTGCATTAATTTTCGAAAAGTTATCTCATTTGTTTCATACTGTAAAGTTTTAAGGAATGTATAGATTACCAATTGCTGTTCAATGTTTGTTATATGTGTAAGTATGTTCTCCCTCCATACCTCATCCACATGCCATGAGCAATCTAATTTACGCCAGGGCTTGGAGAATGTTTGCGTCCACAAGTTGTACATACCACTATCAAAGTTAGTCTCAAGTATATCTGTTTCCAGTTCCCCACAATTAGTTCTGAGTGCCTCCAGGAATGGTTTAAAGAGTATAGGATCTTTCTTGCTTGCCACCAGCCAGCCAGCTGGTACTACATCACCAGAGCCATCTATGACCATAATACTGATTAAACAGGGAATATTCTGGCTGGCATTTACACAAACTATATCTTTTGCATATCTTTTCAACATGTCTCTCTGAAATGAAGTCTGCACCCCCAAAATGAAATCCTCACTACTCATTTCAAAGCTAACATCACCCTTCGGCTTGTATATTATCACTGGATTGTCCTGCCTCTCTTGCAGTTTATCCATAAGCTTTGTCAAAGTCGTCATCTGGTCCTGGGTCTCGGGGATGTGAATCCTCCTCATTTCTGACTGAGGATCCTTATCAACTGTTCCACTGCTGTAACACGTCTCTGAGCTAATAACCATGTGACAAATTTCGTCCATCAGACTTTGCACCTTCCCACCACTGGAATTTGCGGAAGATATAATCCTACTCACATCTTCAGTGACCACAGACAAGCCCATCTTTGTATTATGTCCCACGTGATCCAAAGAATACTCTATGGTAACTTTGCCACTTTCTTTGTCCTGTTTTTTAATGATGTACGCACAACATCTGCCATATATTTTGGAAGATTCTTTCAAGTCTCTGACAGCTTTACCCTTGGAAACACCAGATTTATTACAATAATAGTACCTGGTGGTATAATGTTCATAGATTTTAACTCCATTTGAAAGCACAAACCATGCACCATACATCCTCTCCATCTGTTTTTTCCAATCATCAAATTCTTTTCCAGATGAAAATTGTCTCTGCTGTATCCTCAGTTTCCTAAAATGTGCTGTATTGTAGTGCATCAACAAAGCCTTGTTACTTCTGCAACTGAAATGGAAAAGAGATTTGACCATTTCGAGAAATATTGGCTGTCTTTCCTCATATGACAGAATGAACTAATGGTTAAAAGACAGACAGACTGATACACATTGCCATGGCAATAAGGTAAACTGTCTATTATGCAAGAAGAATGGAAACTTTAAAATAAAACATGGGTACAACTCACTGACTTGTTTGAAAAATAACATGAAAACAAGCCTATAGCCATGGTAAAGAGTACAGGGACTGCCAGGGGTGCAGATCCAGTTTCAAAAGTGGGAGGGACACACTTCTAGTTTGTTGGTTTATTGTTTCATCGCTGTGAAGGTGTATTTATTAAATGATCGTAAAAACTGACTGCAAACATAGGCAGCCCCCTAGAGCAAAAAGAAAGTCCATTTCAGCCCACTAGCACTTTCATATTCAGGGCATATATCAGATTCAGCCACTTACCTGCTAGCTGATTAAATATTGAACAGCCTTTAACCTCCTCAGTCTCCAGACTATGTCAAAACTTTGGCAGGATTTACCTTAATATTTTCTTAAACATTGCACCAAAATGTATCTAAGGTCCCTCAAATACTCAAAAAATTTCCAGAGAGGGGGATATCCCTTCTCCTTAGACCCCTACCCTCCCTTTGTCTGAAACAATGTTCATAGCTCCCTTAGCCTATGCAAACATCGTCTGTGATCCCATGCAGAAAAATAGAACGATAGTAGTACTTAGTGGACTATACGAAGACTCAAAACTTATTTGAGAAACATAATGCTTCAAGATACTGTAGGTTGAGCAACATCGCCCTAATCAATATTAAATGCTCATTTGCAAAACAAATACTTCGATACGACATTGATAAGGTTATAGACACATTTGCAAATTAAAGTAACAGGTACAACTATTTTTTTCTAATTTTAGACAGCCTGCCCTGGCTACTGAATGAATTTCAATTACAAAGACTACATAACATCTTTTCTATTTTTATGATAACATTAATATGCAACATATCTGGTACAACTTTCAAACATGCTTTTATCCCTTTAAAAATGATGTCATGGTTGTATGGTAATCAGAAAATTTTCTAGGGCAAAGTGCCTCCCTCACTCCCTCCACGTACGCTTATGACAGAAAATGATGGTAAAGGTTACCGCAAAACAATATTCTAAAACTGGAGATTACTATAATGTTGTCGGATATGAATGTTGCTAACTGATAAACATTCAGCACAATACTTCAGATTTTGAGGAATGCTTAATAACATGTTCATTGCAGTTTTTCTTTTTTAATTAAATGTAATGAATTAAAACTCTGTCAATGGCATACCTATGACTTATGAAAAGTAAACATCTGGCAGGGGGAGAACATTTTGTATTATGTTCCCCGATCAAAAAGTGGAGGGGACATGTCCCCCCTTTCCCCCCAGGGTTGATGCCTGTGGGGATGGCATTCTAGGGTAATACTCCCTATTCCCCTTCTCCAACCCACACCTCTGAGTTTTATTATGCCAAAAGCATACAAAAACTATAATTTTGAATTACATGTGCTAATGATGGTAGCATACAATCCTCAAAATGTACGTTTTTAAACCCACCCACACCCCATATTATCCTGAGTCTAATATCCTCCCAATGATAATATTTATTACTGTAACAGGGGTACAGTACTTGCAGGGGTGTAGGTGAGATTACAACCAATTTCAGGTGGGCAAGATTTAAGAATCCATTCAAATACAACAAACCTGAAGGAATCACATTCCTGGCACCTGACATTGTCAAATTGGTGGTTTTCCTCCTGAGAAAGTGGATGTTTCCTCCGTTTGTGTTTCCACAAAGCCTGTCTGGTTGTTGTTTTCAGCCCACATTTTGGACATTCATGTTTTCCAACTGATTTCTTTGGTGATTTCTCCTTGGTTAATTCATTACCAGTGGTCAAAGACTCAGATGATATTGAGCCTTTAATCAGTGCCTCAGTGGGATCCAAAACACCACTCTGGTTAATCAGGATTGAAAGAGGAATATTTATAACTGTACCACTAGCTGGTTTTGGTAACAGCAGCCTTGGATGGCTAGAACCTCTTGACAAAGAAGACATTTCTGAAGAAGACTGCCTAATGCTTGTTAGTGCTCCATCTGTAAGGTATGAAGGTGTCAAATTTTAGGTATAACATTTTATTAGCCAAACTTTCCTTTTATCTTTTCGAGAGCCAGCACTACAAGTGTGAGCTAAACTGAAAAAAAAAAAACTGAACTGAAAATATGCTCTTATGCTCATTGTATATGTACAGTCTACATTACAGTTTCTAAACTTTTTGTGACCCTGGGCCCATTTTTAAT
>WURT03185041.1:0-27610 GCA_009936505.3 Holothuria glaberrima | reverse complement strand
AGAAGAAGAAGAAGAAGAAGAAGTTGTAGTAGTAGTACAAAGTAAAAGCAATATATTCCATTACATGTGTTTGAAGTGTCGCTCTATTTGGAGTGAATGTTCACTCCACTCCAGGTGAAATTCACTCTTCCTTAGGAGTGGTCCCTTAATTCACTCTTTTTGGAGTGAATGACACACTTTTGTACTTAGAGTGTAGTAGTAGTTGTATTTCTAAGCGTTTATAAAGCAATTTTCAGTCAAGACCAAAGCTCATTACAAAATATTAATTTACATCTTCAATAACACAAAGCAAGATATACTATCCACATATATTTTGATATGAAAGAGGAAAAGGAGAGGGTGTTGATAAGAAAAGTAGCAAAAGGTTAAGGAAATTGTATCCTAGGGTAAAAGTTTGTTAGGGTAACTGTAAATAACTCGTCATGTATGCCTCACAAGCCCATTGCCTAATTTTAAAAAATAAAGTCTTCCTCACGTCTCCGATATTTGTTCCAGACCGGTTTTTTTTTCAGTGCTTGTCTCGGAGAATATTTTGGGGTATTACAATTTTAACCGTTGTCACTTCTGGTCCTCACCGGAACCCGATTGTGCTCAGGTATTCCTCCAAGAGGCAATAATGAAAATACACTGCCCTGAGGATGGAAGTTTGGGGCCAGGAAGGGGAGGGAAGAAAGGGGGAAATCCCCTCCACCGTAGAAACCTACCATTTTTGGTCACTCCACATTTACATACCTTTGCATGTCCACCGTATTGCTTTGCTATAGTTTGATCTAAAATGAACTTAGGTGTCAGATGAATATAACGGCCGGGAGAGCCACACTGACTGGGTTTGTTGGTGTACGGCGCATGCGCAGATGCTTCATCATCCCCGTCTTCTATACGGTCTATTCTAATGTCGCTATTCTCAAAGGTCTCCCATGTCACAGGCTTATAAAGATTAGGAATAGGTGACCATGACTCTGGAACTAATATTCGGACCTTTTCCAGGTAGAATCTGAAAACAAAAAGTAAATGTTTCATGAAATTGTGAGTACAAAACCGTAAAGTGTTTCAGATATGTTTAATTTCCTTCATCATTACCAATAATTAATTTCCTTTCGCCTCAGTGATTTCGGTATTTGTGAAATATATAACATCAATACTATGATACGGAACGGTGTCATACATGACCAAAGGACAAATATGAGGGCCTGTCAGGTCTGATGGCTCGGAAGAGGTCACGGTTGTTCAGACCATCACATCAGGAGATGTGTGGTCTATTCTATTGATCATTTACCATATCACACATAATGTTTGAATGCTCTTTTTTCCATTTGCGGTGTCTTCGTTGTTATGAGTCAATTTCATTGTCTACCACAACCAATTCCGGCCCAATTTCGAATCCGGGACCTCCCATTCCGGGTCAATACCGAGTCTAGTAAAAACTTACTTGAGTCCGGAATTGAGTTAGAGTCCAGATTCGGGCTTTACAGCCCTGGCAGAAACATTTGGAACTTAATGTAAGGTTTCATTTCGCCCTCCGTCATCTAGCCCAAGGAACGACTAAAAAATCCGACACACTCTCTGTCATAGAGTGACATTCCATTTTTACGGAATTATATTTTGGCCTATTTAGAGCTTGTTATTACTAGCAACATAGCGATCTATTTTCACACGGTTCCCGGCAATTTTCTCAGGAAAATATCCACCCACAGGAAAAATTTAAATTTAAAGGAGCTGTCTCAGGGGTTAATGTATGGGCGGGAATTGTCCGCGGTTTGTCTAGGAGGGGGTTGTCTTGCAACGTTTTCACTCATACATCTTCAAGGTTTGAAAACATTTGAAATCTGTAAGTAATGCAAAAAGCAATGATAGAGTGTCACTCAGTTTTAATATTTTTTAACCTTAAGTGAGTTACTTGCCCACTAGTGTACAGGTTGGTGTAATGTTGATATTTTTTTCAGAAAGACAATGTGACATTCAAAGTAAATTCCTCAAAATGTAACAGTATTACAAATGTCCTTGACATGAATGATGGAAGAACTTAAGATACGTTAACCCTTCAACCCACAAATTCATATCTTGAAGATTCCTTCGTCGATGTCAAGTATTGTTTATCCATGATGTTGGTGTAAAAATTGCCTTCGAAAATAGTAAACACAGTATGAATTTTAATGGGAATTAAGGGTTATTTTTCTGTTTTAATGCTTTTACATTTAACTGCCGGCCCAGTTTCATTTCTTTGTGACCAGAGTTATAAAACGCACAACCCCTATAGCCAAGTAGTTTGCACCCGTATACTTGCTATTTCATACCCAATGAATGAACTCACACAAGCTTTGTTGGCTTACAACCTGGAATCTGGAAGCATGTCTGTTGGCCCGCTTTGCTACCAGCCCATCCACACGCCGAGACTGCTGTCCCTAAAAAAATGTTTCCTTAGCCACGAATCATTTGAAGGCATTTTAGATATTTTCACAGACTAAGTATTTGTGGGACAGATTTGCTGATAAAACTGTCATTAATGGCTAACTGTTAACCAGGGAGGGGGAGGAGAAGCAGTGGCGTAGCCAACATCATTTTAGTAGGGGGCGCTGGGTGCTTGACCATTTCATGAGAGGGCGCCTTGTCACTATCTAACCAGAGCGCCACCACTAGTTGGCGCGCAGTGTGCCCGAAAATTTTAGCTAAAATGATCTCCTAGATGGCCGGAAATGACACTTCCCAGGCCTTGCATTAAGTTATCTAAATATCCTTTATTGTGAAAACTCATGTCTTGATATGGTCATGAAATAGTTGATTGACAAAAAAAAACCAGTCTGGTAAGTTACTTTGAAAAATCTTGACTGTTTTGTGAATTTGAAGACGGGCACTGACACATTTCGGAAAATCTGCACAGCAACGTCGCACAGTTTGGTGATAGGGGGGGGGGGGCACAATAGAAGATGATGCTGTAAGCCCATCCCAGATACACCCAGAAAGCCGGTGTAAAATGTGCATAAATGTGCATATTTGCATTGAAAGTATTTTGAACCGGGGAAAGAATCCTTGCTTTGTCACTTTGTGCAGGTGACGTCCTTGGGGGGGGTCTAGGGAGGGGTTTCCCTCCCCTTTGAGGATTTTTTGTTCAATTAAGTTAGCTGAGACGCAAAATGGTGCTATCCTTAGTCAATTATCGAACTGTTTTATGAATTTTCTTGTTTTGTGTTTGCATTATTATCTATTATAAGTTATGTTATAATAAAATGGTTTGTAAAAAATGAACTTTAACTTCAACTTCAACTGATCATATAACGGAAAACGTTTGCAATTACTTGAATTTTTTCTTTTGGTTGACTGTAAAGGAAAAGGTCTATTGTCTAGGTGGAGGGGTAACTCCTCCTCCTGAGAATAAAATGATAAGGTAAGGTAACTTACGTGCAAAATGTCAAATCATTCAAATAATTGGCCCATGCTTAGAAATTATCATTATTTTGTTATATTTTGTCTGTTGCACTCGTATAAAATGTGTAACGACGAATAGTACATGCTACGAATGCTACCGTGTACGCTACTTGTGCTATTATATTGCTCTAAGATTCTCTACTGATGCTAGGTCCCTGCAGAGGTCGATGATGTACTTTTGTCGTAAAAGGGTTTTGATCATAATAAATGTTTTATTGCCCCAACAATGGTCATGAGATATGGAGTATGTATGGTGACAAATGCGCTCCGAGAGCGCCAAAAATTTGCATTGAAGATCGGTTGGGTTACGTTTTCTTCCAGAAAATACGAAATGAGTTAGGTCGAATTAGCTGCACCAAGAATAATAATTTGAGTGGGGCAAAAGGTGAGAAGTTATAGCCGATTTTTTCAAGAATCTGAATTCCAGTGAGGGCGACCGGGGGTCAGGCTTTCATGGGGCGCGCCCCAACCCCCTAGCTACGCCCCTGGGGGAGAAGGGGTGTAAACTGCATAATTGATGCAATATGAAATAAAATAAACTTTACTGAAGTGGTAACCGTAATTTCATATTTGGAATCACAAATCACCACCCTTGGTCTCTCATGGGTATATCGCCTCAAGACCGTACCGTGGTGACCAATGGTGTCATGGTTCACCCTAAGCCCACTTTCTAAAAGGTTGAACAAACCGGTCGTAGATAATACCAGTCAACTGCAGACTGTAACTTAAACGTCTAAAGGGACAAAATGGGACGTACCCATATTATACACTGCACTGAAGTTGTAGCCGTTGCACAGGCCCTATTCAGTAAACGAAAATGGAACTTAATAAAATCCAAACATGTTAAGAAACTTATTTATTGAAACAGGTCTATTTTAAAAAGTTGTAAAGTTGAAAGAGTATTTTTCTATTCATTGAATTTGGTTTATGACTGCCGTCAATCATGCATCTTCACCGTACCGTAGCATGCTGTTATAGCAACATATGGAAAACACAACGCAAAGGCACACAGTATGCATTTGTCGGAAGCATTGATCAAACTTCCCATACCTCACAGACGTTTCACCGAAAAAAGAAATTTAAGTCATAGGTTTACCACAAATATTTCCTTTTCACCAAATTTAACAATTCGTTATCCACCAGTTCGCACACTTGTAAGTCACATATCAGACCGTGTCCGCTTTCAAAATGTGTATATGTCACAGTTGACGTGTATTCTTTCAAAATACCTTTAAAGGTCGTGTGACATGCCACCAAAAAGAGCTGTTTCACTTGTCTGTTAAAGAATTAAGTCTTCTAATGGAAGATCTGTTGGAATTATTTCAATATCTTTACGGTTCTCAAAATATATACGTCTTCAAAGTTCGATGGTTTCTGAAGAATCTCATTGCCTATTCAAAAACAATGATGTGGAGTGTTGCACAGTGTTTAGTTTTCTTTTGTTAACCCTATATAAATTATCTCTTAATTACTGATCAGACAGATTACAGTTTGTTGAGTTATATCAATGTTTCTGAAGGAAAGAATTTTAACTGTCATAATAAACCCATCAGGGGATAACAATGCTACCAGTGTCCTTGAAATTAAGGTTGGAAAAATAAAGGCTAACATGAGCCATATTTGGTATGTTCATCTCTCGATGTCACATATTTGCATTTTTAGCTCATGTTTATTCATAAAGCAAGTGGGAAATAGAAATTTCCTTGTAAAATGGTCAATACTTGATGGATTTTAATGAGAATTGCAGCTATTTTCTGGATTTTTAATGCTTTTTACATCAAATATCTAACTATGTTATTTTCATGTCACACAACCTTAAAGTAATAAGTAGGTCATTCTTTGTTAACCTATCATCCCGCGCTCAACAATAGACGATACGCGAATGTTCCGGAAACTACGAGTGAAATCGGGCACTACGGAGAAGGGGGGAAGTCCCGCTTGCATTATTTTATTATCGGATAAGCACCCAACTGCCTATCAGCTTTGATTTGTCGATCTATGGTCGGACCTGTAGGGAAAATTATGGATAATTCTCGAAACTATTTCGCCGGACTTCTTCCAAAGGGGGACAATACCGAATAATCTGGATACTATTTCACCAGAATTCTTGTAAAAGAACTTTGAAATTCCAGCTAATAAACTCCGGCACGTATAAATAGGGGCGATATTTTGGACATAAGAGGAGATTGGAAATCCAGAATTTAGAGACGTCAACAATCATGTTCTTTTAACTTTACAGATCGGGAAGCTAATCGCTCAGGCCAAATAATCGTGACGGAGAATTTTCTGTAACTACTGAGGAGGGGGAGAAAGAACCGTTGGACGGCTATCCAGGAGAACGCATTTCTTGGGTTACAAACGCGAGAGGCTACTGAAGACTTCGTGGGAATTGCGTATCTGCTGTACAGTGGTGGTGTGCTGGTCAACGAGGGAACCATTCCCGACGGCGTTACTGGTGGTACTAGAAGCCTCAGGTCGGCATCGAAAGTCTCACGATTGAGTTTTGTTTGTAATCTTAAGATTGTAATTTGAGATCTCAAAATTTCCAGTCATGTACAATATTCAGTAATATTTATACTTGTTCAAACGTTAATGTATCACTTATCAGTTGTTGTTAAACTTTCAGAAACGTCTCAGTGGTTTTATTGGACCCTTGTGTTTATGAAACTATATGAATTTTCTTTATTTTACCGGCCTTAAAAGTGAAGTAAGAATCCGGGGTCGCAACTGAAGGGGAATGAGGGACGTTTTTTGTTCCTAACCCACGACATTGTGACAGTATAGTCTACAGCATTTGTCCTTTATATAGGCTTTGCAAGGTTACATCTGGAAATTTACTCCAGATATACTAACCTTACGTACCGACAGTATATGAGAACTTTACATAAAATAAATATAGGAGTGAGACGACTGAGCCCATTAGGCAATGGAAAATTTTGATCTTCTAAGAAAGATTTTTCCCACCCCCCCCCCCCAACTTGGCTGCGGGCTTGATAGGAAAATGTTCTTTCAGGTTAATCAGTTTGAAAGTCTGCCGTTCGAAGACGTTTATCTCGACGTAGTACCTTCGCCACGAATGGGGGGGGGGGGGTCTGGGGGGGTTGTCCACAGTCGTAGCTATTGTCACAATGAGGCAACATATGGGAGTCATGAACGGCTCCATCTACCATAGAAATGTCCTCGAAGTTGGTGTTATGATACCAGAATGTAGATCAAAATATATAGTAACATATGAATTATGAAAAATTGATTTTCTTTAGTTGGGCTACAGAGAGGCTACGTTTTGGAGGGTGAACAATATACAAGAATAATGAAAATCCTTTTTATGAATCGAAGTAACTATCATTCGTGCCACAAAACACGCCAATATTCCTAATGTGTAGACTTGTAGGTAGTAAATCGGGGGAGTGGAAATATTTTCTTTTAACTAGTTCGCCAAAATAGCAACTCGAATGCAACAATGAACCTAACATCCAAGATAATTGGTTTCTCGTACGGTTATTAAAATAGTGCCATGACCTATCATTAAGACTGAGCTTCAACACAATTGTTCGTTATATGAAAGACCTACGTGGGATATATAGAATCGTTTACTTCTGGAAGTCTATATGTACTGCAAAGGAGCGCAGGTAGGTGTGAATAGCTTGATTATATAGTCAGTTTAAGTAGCCGCGAAGCCAAGCAGGGTGCTGAATAGGTAGGGAGGGGCGAGATAGCTTCCTGGGGGAAATATTTTTCGGCATGGGGGAGTACAATGTACTAAAATGCATTGATTTCTTATCTTCTAGGGGAGAAGAAAATTCTGCCAGGGGTATCCAACTGCCCCCTGGCAACTGGCTTGAGGTAAAGTCAGAACCAGGTGCAGTTCCCGAATCTAGCTAAAGTGACAATTGATACTTTAATATTTTGTGTCTGTCTCTATCCCAGGTATGTCCAGACAGACCGTTGGAAGACGATGAGATATTGGGGGGGGGTGGGTTCTAGGCAATAGTACATGTTGTCTTCAGAATTTGTTGCGGTCTGTTATTTTCCTTACATGTTGCTTTACTGATTATCCTATAGTCTGTCTTCCATTGTTCTGAAGTCTTTAGTCTTATTCCAAGGACTTCTGTTCTTACTCAATTGTCTTCAATTTTTATCGCAACCTTATTTCGCAACGTAATCTTTATATCTTCCAAATACGATTTAAAATACCCGTTGGAACAATACATGTCTAAAACGAGGATGATGAAAAGGTTTTAGTCGTGTTATAGTTATTGTTGATCTCTTTTTGAACACAATGGAAAGTTCAATAATCTCCGGCAAAAGCGTATGGGACTAAGTTTTAAAAGTAGTCGGGAGGTGTTTGAAGTTTTTCCTAATTGTGAGTCCACCATAACAAAATTTTGGACCTTGTACAGTCCTATACCTCTCATGTCTGCATGTCCACATAGTGTTAACTTTGGAACTGTGTGCTGTTTATAACTTTTATAAAGTTCCCCCAAGTTTGGGGTTATTTTTAAGAATTAAGTTATTGAAAGGGATATTTGAAACCTAAACTTACTTAGTTTATATGCTAGCCTCAAGAGGCTCATATTATGTCCATATAATGACAGAGAAAAACAAGTCTTGTTCTGCAAAGGAAAGGAGGGGGTCCTAAGGAAAAGAATGATATTGTTCAATATAACCCCAGTTTATGGGTGCCTACGTTAAAATGAGAATCATTTGCACAAAAATAAACGCTGCCGTAGCAAAGAATGGTCGAATGAATGAAAGATATGGTCCATGATTTAGTACTTCACTCGGGCACTATACTTGTGGTGATTGCATGTATTTAAATATAGGTGCTTTAACTCGTAAATATATCATGAATCCAGTAACATCTCTAACGTGGCCCACGTATGCCATAAAACAAGTCATACACTCTAAAAACAATGTGGTAGACTTTTACCAACGTGGATGCGTATGTCACGGCTCCTAAAATGTTGACCGTAAGGAACAACTAAAGCTGATTACAAAATTTCACTCTACTTGGTGAAAATTTAAACAACATCGGTATATTTTAACCACATTTGTGTTTTGTTTTTTCCTAAAAGTTTAGGAGGTGGCGCACATGTCGAACTTGGGTAAAAGATTACCCAACTGTTTTTAGAGTGCAATGATGGGAGGGATATCTCTTCATGCTCTCTTCCCTACACCAGGGAGTTGCAATTCCCTGGCTACACAAGGCAGAATCCTTCACACGTGGGTGATCCTGTTTGCTCAACCACCATATTCAAGTCTTGCCAAACCAAGTTAGAGGCCTATATAAATGATTCCTGCTTTGTAAGCAACTAAATTACCGTTAAAGCTTGGTAATATGATTTTGGCATTATTTTAAAATAATACTGTTTAACGTTTGTTTTGGTGAAATGAAAATATTGAAGCCAAACAATTTATTCAAGCACGATGCGTCTCTGGCAACACTGAATGGCTCTGCAATTCTGCCTATATCAGCAATGTGTAGTTCAACAAAACGTTGGCATTGTATGGGAAAGTTTAACCTGAAACTAACGTAAACCTGCTTACAATGCTTGTTTAGTTCGTTCTACTTTGCATTCAGTGTCAATGCATTGTGTTTCCCTCTATTTGAGAAACTAAATAAAGAACCTGTATTATTTCAAAGATTTTTTTCCTTTTTTTTTACGTTTTTGCAATTCGTCATGGTGATTACGAATTGTTCAAACAAGAGTCATATATCACATGATGAGATGGCCTCTCTAAAGATGGTCAGAGGATAATGGTAATGAAGGGTCGCGGTAGCTTCAACGAGAATAAAATTTTATAGGGGACAGGTATGCTAAGATGTATGAAATCAACAGTGCTTTTGGATTTCCTACTGGCCAATTTGTTCAGGAGGCGGGGCATCCTCTAGGGCTACCCTATTTCCAACTTGGCTTCCAGCCTAAGACGCATAGTTCAGGTGATGCAGTGAAACTGAAAACGATTGAGACAAAAAAATCCATAGAGATGTATTTCAGAGCTTTCTACATCTGCCACGGCCGTAAGCTATAGGCTTGGTATGAAATACCCCACTTAGGCATGAAATGATCGGGTTGATAAACCGCTTTTAAGGGGGCTCATTGAGCTGATACTGAATACTTTGTGACGAATTTGAAGGAAATTATTGCATGACAGTGCTTCTAATTAGACGGAGTAGCCTGAAAAACATTTCTTATAGTTTACAAAATCGTGAGAAATTGTAGTTTTTATGGGCTTAGGAGCTTATAGCTTGAGATGCTAATCCAAGCGCTTGATAGTCCAGCCTCTTTGGAAAATACAATTTATTTACACCTGAAGAGTTGATCACAACAGTTGTTCATAACAGGAGTTGTCATTAAAGTGGGTATTGGTTGTATTTGAACTGGGGTTGCATATGGCAAATACCTAATGGAAAAAGTGCCTGGTCACGAATTTGTACTTAATTATTTTAATCATTAATTACCCTATCATTACCGTTTTACATGTGTGATAGATGTTCAAAATCTCTTAGTCTTACCCTTTACCATCAAGATGTGATTAAACCTCAGCAAGTGTGATGAAAAATCATGAAATTCATAAACAAACTCAACAAGCCCTTTTCAACTCTGTCAGCTTATCATGAGAATCAGTTTGGTTCCCCCTATCCCACCTTTGAAAAGTCACCTACAGGGCAGTAGGCGTAATGACACGACATTGCACAGGGAGTCAAAGGCGTTTGCCTTGAAAATATTTCGACGATGACATAAATTTTGCCCTTAAAACAACATTTTTACCCTAATGTCGACTGCTGTTTGCTAAGGGGGTTCTGATTGCACCATTCTCTTTACATTGTATTCAAATCTGTTTTGTCTATTTGTAAATGTTGTGTTGTGATCAATCAAATAAATGAATTAATGATCCTCATGTACCAGCCTCACACACCTACGGAAGCGGGAAGCAGCACGTGACGGCTCCCCAGAGCAAAGTATAAATTGACTCCTTAAAGTAATGCTCGACTGTTAAGGTTATGTGAAAGTGAATGAAATATTGCCTTGTAGCGCGCTTCCTCTTAGCTCGCTGCCTTTACTTCTTAATATAAAGCACCCTTTTCATGTCTTTAATGGACGTTCAGCCGTCACCCAAACATTGTTAAATCAGTACATTAATCTTGCACATTACCGTTCTTTTCTTTCTATTATGAGGATCTTAGATGGTTAACAAATCAAAGAGATAGGAAAGTATGAATTGCATCTATTAGTTCATTTACAAAAATGTCACGTGATAACAAAAAGAACCCGAATAGGCTACTACAAAGGTAAGCATATAGGGGCAAGCCAATGCAAATCGCACCAATTGCTTTGGACTTTTACTGATGATGATATTCACATCAATTACGAAAGAGACAAGATCACTGGAACTAGAGGGGTTAGCATTAAAATTTTATTCACATTTCGTGAGTTTACACGATCTGATGCCTGTCTGCAATATGAAGTATTTCACCATAATTACCCGACCACCTACATTTTCAGTGAGGCAACCTCTTCGTTATGGTAATCCGTTAAAGTGCTTGTGGGAGATTTATACTTCCCACCTCTCAACCAACTAAAAAGTGAAAAGTCCCTTGCTCCCGCGTGGGCTTCAAACTGGGTCCACAGCCAATTGCCCAGGTATGGCAGGACAAAAGTAATACTTGGATCGTCGCCGGGGCATATATACATCAGGGTCGGTTATTGAAATCACATTTCTGTTTTACCACAAAATGATGGGTATTGATCTACAATTCCCCACCCACGTCCATATCGCAGGGTCGGGTAGACTGTGCCAATCCCCAGTAGGGATCTTAACTCTCCTAAAAAATGTTCATAAAAATTGTATTGAATGATCGATTGAAATACTACATAACCGACCCAGAACTAAGAGGAGGAAGCGCCATGCCGACTCCTCGTCAGCGACATTTTCCTAATTCGTGGGGAACCCTAATGAGTATGATAAGTTTACAATCCCCGTGGCTACCAATCGGCCAGACTGATCACCAGTTTTGCTCTCAAGTGAGCAGATTCTTTAATGAACACCTATTTTTTTTTTAATTTTCTGAGCAAGAAACCCCTAATTCTTAAATTGTCTTCAATTCCAACCCAAAGTTTCTACAATTTCTTCAATGAAAACCATTTTCTTATGTTTGTGTTCGCCGTCCTTCGACAACCCATCAGCTTTGCCGGGCTTCAATTACTCTCCCCCTCCCTGTTGAGGAAATCTCCCCTCTTCTTGGAGGGGATATCCAGGCGGCACCCTGCTACATAAATGTATTTATATTTTGTGAAGATAATTTAAAGGGAACCAATGCGGGGAGGGGGAAAATTGAAAAATTAACTTTACTTGCCCTGTCAAGCTGTGTAAATATCTTGAGAATTCCGTCAACACACTTTGCAATTCTCCGATAAGATTACCATTTTCTTCGACTCCACCGCCGATGGCCACGACAAGGTCGACGTAACCGGACCGATTATTTATTTGCAAACGTGACTTTGTGTCAAATTGCGCATACTGAGAGTTACTTATCCTGATTATGAGTAGTATAAAACAAAGTAACCATATTATTGAATTGCGCATGTTGGTTCAAACTCGATACCCCCACGAAAGTCCTTGATAGGTATAGCATTTAGTTTTCTCATGCGAAGTCAACCTGACAGAATATCTCTCCAAGGCAACAACATGCGAGAGAAACTTAAACGCGTTGGTTTTACCTTTTCAGCAAGGCCTATTTCTGCCAATGGAGACCTGACGGATATCCAGCAAGGATGAAGAATCCAACGTGTCCAGCAGTATCAATTGTTATCGAAGAATACTCCCGGTCACTACAGTCTTTTGGGACACCGAGCAACTGATCATGTCAGTTGCATTTTGCCAAGCAAGAACCTTACTTGGTGTTGTGTATAGATTAATAATGTTCACCAGAGACCGTAACAATCTGACAATACACCTACACAGTGCTGACTCATATAAAGAACAAGCGAGTTTCATATTAGTACTTTCAAGAACGAATATGTTAGAGCAATTCCCTTTCTACAGTTTGTAATTAATAGTATGGTAATATGGAGGGTCAAACATAGGTATTGAAGCGTTGCATTCGACCTAACTACAGGTGGCTTTTGTATTCTTTCACATTGTTTAAGTTGTTGACACAACTTTTAATTCAGCGGTTGGCACCAACTGTTGTTATGCCTACGAAAGAATACATGTCAAATTTTAATTGCGTCAACTTGGGTGAATGCGCAACTTAAATTAGGATGAGTTGGTATATGTAAAACACACATTAAAGGGGGATGAGAAGAAGAATAGAACACATCTTTCGTTTAAACGTAACGTAACCTAGTGTAACGTAACGTAACATAAGTCTTTTTTGTCCCCTTGGGGACGTAGTTCCCTTTGGGGAGCAGAATTTCTTAGGGAGTAACTTTTGGTTTCGCCTTTCGGTTCTTCGCCAGAAAGTCGAAGGGACATTGGAAAATATCTTGTTTTATTGTTACGTTGATTGTAGGGCTACGAAGAAAAACAAACGTAAAGGGACCAATTCTTTTCATGTATTAGTGGATTGTTATCTCTAAAGATTGTTTAGCTTTTGCACACAGGTACCATCGATCAACACAAATCGGTAAGAATAAGAGGAAGTTACTCACGTGACGTTTGTTCATTTTATAAGAGGGCAAACATTGTTGGCGTGCAACCTTACTAGGAGGGGAGGAGCGTTTGGGTCATTACCCAAGTACTTTTATGATATTTTAGTGGTAATTAGGTACTCTTTCGGGTTTGGCGCCAGGTCATTGATATCTCTTTCTCCTGACTTAATCGCAAAGACAGGGGATTTTCCCCTTAAGTGGCTATGCTTGGAGGGCATCCGGCTAGTGCTCTCTCTGAATAACTTTTGTTAAATTTCAACAGGATGTCTTTAAAGTATCACATGTGAAAGAATTCTCTCGTACTCCAGTGATGAATAATTACTGAACCAGTGTACCAAAGAACGCTGTTATGGATAGAATAGCAGCAGTAACCTAACAGTTTCATGGAGCTCCTTATTTGAATAAGTTGTTGTTTATCTTTCAAGGTCATATGTGGATGCATTATTACACAGTTTCGTCTAGTGTTCATAAGATAATCTTACTTGATTGTTATCGAATTGAGGTGAAAGGAATAATTATCCTTCTTTGCCTCAAGTTAACGAAATGAGAAGTTTCGTGCAACTGTTCCAATGATTACAGGCACATCAGAGTACTCCCTTGAGCTTTTGCATCAAAAGCACGTATATCGAAATACTTGGAAAATTAGCTGACTTGACTATTTACAATGTAACAAAAGATTTGGTCAAAGTAGATGCTTTATTGGTAATAGCGGTTATTGGCGAAATCACAGAATTTTTTGGAGCAAGTATTGGATAAGTAAGGATCCATCGTTACTTTCCTATTCAAGTCTGCTGTCTTTACAACTTGGAAGCTTGAAAGCGCTGACGCAAACTTGTCTGGACCCGGAGTAATACACGAAATTCGTACACCAACGTTGCTATACTTTACAAGAGCTTCAACAGTTTTTCAAATGACAGGGCGGAGAGACTGGACCAGAAATACTTCAAACGCGTTTCGCGAAACCTTAGAAGCAAGGGATCAGGGTAGTTAGAGGCCGTGGACAAATCTAAAGCCCAGATGATGTGTGCTGTGGTCCAGCAAAATGCAATGGTTTTTGGCTAGTCCAATTACATCGGCTTGATGGTCTTTTACCTATGCATGAGCAAAGACGGAGAGGTGCAGTCGAGACAAGGTAAGAAACGTATAGGAAAGTGAGAAGCAGGGGGAGGGGTTGGTGGTAAAGCAGGGGTATGGGTACTGCAGACGGGTGTTTTTTCTGTATGATAAACTCTTTTTGAATACTAAAAAAGCCAATGAAATATTTTAGCAGAAGGTAGGAAGTACGTGATAGTCTACAAACCTGTATTTAGTTGTTCAGGTCTACAGGGGGGGGGGGGGGGACAAACTTGTCCTTGAACCAGACCTCGTGTGGATACTATATGCACCGAAATGATATATTATACAGACCGCAGCGAAAATTGCTTTACAACATTTTAATGGGGAAGAGAAAGGGCTTGTGATCTATTGTACAAGTGTATGATGCAGAGAAGCAATGGACGGGTGAGTAGGATCTTGTGTGATTGTGCCATGTTGCGGCTCCTTACGCCCCTTCTTCTGATGAAAAATAACAAACTTTCGACCATATCGACTTTAAATGCTTTTATAAGCAAAAAAGTGCTCTATTTACATTTCAGTTTGGGTGTAGACATTATACAGAGTAGATCGAAAACCATCTTTGTTTACAGTGTCCCGTTGTTACTTGACAAGCTTGGCTTGGTTTTAGTAAGGTAAAGTTCTGGCACGAGGCAAGAAAACGTTTCGTTTTTTAAGTATGGATTGACACCGTTTATGTCATGCTTAAAGTCCTTTGTCTCCAGTGGTCTGAGTTGTGGTAACTGAAATGCTTCGTCAAGTGAAACAATAGTCGAGGTGGTGCACAGCTACCCTGGGATTGCGTGAATCATCATTTTGTTACAATGGAAACCCACTGATCTGAGCCTAGGATTATACAATTTATCACCCCTGGAATTGTGTTGTAGCTTTCACCTCTTGTCACCTCCCACGCACCTAGGTTAATGATTCTGACCACACAATCATAGCAACACAGGCCACATAAAACATATGTTTGAGAGTACTACTTTCCAACGTCGAGGTTTGTTATTAAAGGCGTCAAAGGTTGCTTTGAAAATTATACAACGTGATGTAACCTTTATACAGAAAACTGAAACATCGAAGTGAGTGTTGGGCACTTTTTGAAAGAAAAAAACAAACAAACAAATACTATAGTAATATCCTGAATTATTTTCCTACACATACTACACATGGGACACTATATTCGTTCATTTTATTATTACAACCGCTTAGAGGGTGGTTGACGGTGATATTATTGATTCACGTCCATAGGTTCTGGTTTTCATCAATGACCCCGGCGATGGGGCATGGGGGCACGTGACCTTCAATCGATTTTAAACCCAGGCAGGTAAGCATATGCACAACTAACACCGACTTTGAAGGAGTTATCTGAGGTAAGATTACAACATAATCTGTTGTGCCTCCAATCGTGTTGTTCCCCCATCCCCATTCACAAATCCTGGCAGCGCCACTGATCATCGACAACCTTACTGAAACTAAACTGATCACGCATGATGTAAATGCAAAAGACGTACTGATTTTGAAGTGCCGAAGCACACTTAGAAAAAGGATGACATCCGTCACTGATGTGTCCCACTTACTCAAGTCTTCTGGAACGTAACATACCGTTTTTCTAAAAATTGCCGAGAGCGTAAATTGATAAAAAGTCGGTAGCTTTCCTTTATCAGTGTTGCTTACGTCGCAAGTTGTACGGAATATCCTTTCTTCAGTCATATCCGGGAGGCTGTAAAGAGAGGCTGAGCAAACAAAGTCCGCTCCACGAGCTCTAACCGTCCAGTTTATTCTGTTGACCGTCGTCGGTGATTTACGTTTTGAACTGATAATGCCGAAAACCAAGAAATAAAAACGGCTAGATCAATAATATATGCGAAATTTCGTTATTTGCCTCGCTGATCAATGTGTATGACTGGATATAATCAGTGCTAATACTTCTCTGATATAATCTGTAGCATAACTGGGGTGATAGAAGTGGGGGACGGGCAGGGATGAAAATAAGGTAACTGTACCGACAGCATACAGTGAATGTAGCGACATTTTGTCAAAGGGTTATCACTTAACAAGTCCCCATGCACTCGTGACCCGCCTCCCATCCACCCCAAATCTTGCATTATTTTCCCATACCTTCTTAGTTCATAAATCTACAAAATACCAATAACCAGGGGCGTCGATTTGATTTTGGAAGTGGGGGATATCTGGCTTAAAACTTTTCTGTTATCGTGGTGAGGAGTCTAAGAGGAGGAGGGCCAGATGCAAAATGGTGCCGAATGTTTCAATATTTGGGGTATACTTCATTGTCCAAAGGAAACACTGCATGCAGGCTCAGTCAGGGATGGTGCTTGGATTTACCGACATCGGGGCAAAGCGCCCTGACTAGGGGCCAGCTACTCTAAGCCCCGACGGAAGCAATAGGTTGCCGAAATGATGCCGACCGAAAAATATAAGGTCCGCGAAGCGCGCCGAAAAATGGGATTATATTGCAAAAGATTTCATATTTTTGTTTTCATTAAGAAAAGTTGAAAAAGTTTGGATTTTTATTAAAAAATCTGCCCGTTTTAAGAGCAAACCAAGAAATTTGATGGTGAGACTGCATGGTCTTCTTCGAGGAGTACATTTTTCATCTTACCCATTTAGGCTCCCAGAGGAAACTGATAAATCTTTTTCCTTACAACATATATTTGCCACGATGGTCAGGTTGAGGAATCTTCCAAAAGATAGGAAAAAGAGGTTAGCATTTCGCAACGTTTCATTTTCGTGTTTCTATTGAATCACGACTACATTATTTGTGGAACCTTAAACGTTGAATAAATCCAGTATATTGGAAATATCAGGCGTTACAGCTAGAGAGAACTGAAGATGAAAGCGCCCGTAGTACGCGAAAATTTTTTTAAGTTATACAAAGAATTGTTACAGAACTTACTGCCTACGGACCTGATAAAGAGCCATGTGGAATACTTTCTGGGCATATTAAATATACGATATGCCTATTAAGCTCCACAGTCCGCGGATGTACCGACAAGATCAGCAAATGTACCGACAGACCATCCCAGGACGACAAGTGGGGGGCGACCGCCCCTCCCTGCCCCCTTACATTACGCTACTGGATATAATACCTTAATAAGTGCGTCTAAAAAGGGGAAACAATTCTTCTCATTTTAACTACTCTTAGTGAAACGCCTTTAGTCACGAGTTCACGAGTTCAATGAAGAGATGAAAGCGATGTCTTTATTAGAATTTCTACAAAATGTCAGTAGGCTATATGTAGCCTACAATTTCACAAACCGTCGCATGCAAAGTTCGTCATTAAAGATTTTTTCCAGAGACAAAATTCAGTGTATTCAAAAATGCACATTTTTTCACTTTTATGAAGTGAAAACCGCATCTCAATAGCTTGTTGCATTTGGAAGATACGAATTTTCAAAGAAATGCATTTTTTTCTCAAGATGATGTGCATAATGGGAAGTCTGTGATGTCACCCGACACATATTAAATTTGACAAAAAATCGAATTTCTTTATGATATTGATGCCCCTGTACAGAATATTTAGCAACTTTGTTTGGTATGCCCTACATATGGTGTAGATGTGTGCTAAATCTACATGGAAACATTAAAACATTCCAAGAGTACCAAATTTCAAGGACAAACAGGATATTCAATTATAAAGAAAACACAAAGAATCTGAGGCAATGTGCCCACTGCACATAATATTATGTGACCTTTATGAGAACTGAAGGTATTTTTTGACAAAAATAAGTACTTTTTATTATCAGATATCTCGAGTTAGGAAAAGAGTATTGCTATAGGGTTGGAAATGCATGAATTAGAAGTTTTTCTCTTTCAAATGAGACTCTTGTAGCGAGCCATGCCTTTAAGAGCAGCATGTGGTAATCTTGAATTTTTAAAACATTATTTAAAACAAGGAGATGGAGCTTAATCTGTCAACACATGATGACGCTACAGTTGACAAATCCTATGCTGTGTATGACGAATATGTGTGCGCTTGAATAGACGAATAAGGATATGTGGTTGCACATTGTTACGGCTGGAAAATATATGATTATTTTGAACCACAAGGCAGGTTCTTTTGACAAAGACTCGGATGACGTTGGTCATTTGCTGGTTAAAGACTTATGACCCATTGGTCCTACACCATTATTGACAAATGTGCTCACTAACAGCTAAGGTCTAAGCCTACCACGTCTGTGAGGGCTGAGTTCTTAATTTATCTGACCAAAGACCATGTGATGGCATGACGATTTTGACATAAATGCATGAGTGCAGGGAAATCGAGATACATCATCTCCTCCTTAATTCGTATTATTTCGTTTAATTTATTTAATATTAAAATTATGACAGTCGTGGTATGAATATTAAAATGAAAAGAGCAAAAGCTATATATTCTTATTAACTAGTTTAGATTTTCGAAGGGCTTTGGACACAGATGCTCACCCAGTTTCCTACATTTTCATTATCAGTAACGAGATTTGAATGTCTTCACTAAATACATCAAAAGGCTGGAAGTCAATGGGTAGAACAGTGAAATTACAACTCTTTATCTACCGTGCAAATGCCACGGTTATGTCCGTTGTCAATAGGTTCCGGAAGACCTTTGTTTAAAAGCAACTTTGAAGAATCTCTCTGATCCTCCGTTGGACCATTTTTACCAATCCAATTTCATACCTCGGGGCTTTTTCTTTTAAGGTAAGCCACGGCTATGTTAAGCGTAAATACTTTCCTAAGATAAAACCTTACTTCCTTAATTTGGTCTTCTAGATATTTTACTCCAAAAGGTATAATTTTGCCACTTCTCAAGTAGTCTTCATCTTTTCTATTCAGATTGGGTATGCCATATCTTTGTTCCGTCTAATCATGGAGCTAATACTTGGACGTCCAAGTAGTATGCTCCCTGGTCTAATATACCGTTTGTTTGAACCAATAGACGTAATGTTGGACTTATTAATTAGGCTGTTCACGGTTACGTCACTTGTTGTCATTGGTTGTCATAGAGCCTGCGCAAGTACACATTGCCTGTATGTTAGATATTTCGCCTGTAAACGCTTGTGGATTGAACGCAAAAAGTAGAAGAATTGGAATCTACTTGGTATTGTGACGACAGTGTAAGCACTCCCTATACATTCTTTTACCGACACGCAGTGACGTCATTGTTTGCAAACAATGAATAAGCCTGTTGATATTCTCTTCATCGTTAAGGAGTCAAAGCGAAAATGAGGAAATTTACTTTTCCATGAAAAATTCAGTGACTGTTTAAACGTAGCGGATGTAGCTTCCTCTTGGAGTGCAAACTTTTTCGTAGAGATATTTATTAAACATTATAATTATGTTTTTTTTTCGATCTAGAGGTTTGTAAAGTTTGTGCAGTTTATAGCTTTCACCGTCCGAAAAGCATTGCTTGGCTTCAAAGTGCGCATTGAACAACGCTTTCACCCGGGTTGAGAAAAACATCATTATTCAGATCTTTTTAAACAGAAAAATGTACACGAAAAGTGATTATGTTCATGTCAGTGGGTCTGTGGGAAGTTTTAAGAAATACAAACATGTAGTATTTTCGATGCCGTTTCAGTCCAAGTTCTCGAAGAACATTTTTCCGCACAGATAATTATGTCTACTTTTCCTTCCTTTTCTACCATTCATTTTGTTTTTGTCCTGCTGCAACTATTCTTAGAGTCAATTTTTTATCCTTTGTCTTACAAAAGTCTTAAATATGAACCTCGAGATTCTTAAATTTGATTGGACTGGGAATATTAAGAGCTCTATCAACATTTTTTTCCATGTTAAGTCTTCTATTCACAAATACTACAAAATCTACAGTCTGGCTGCTCTGGCGTTCTACCCTACAATGCTTGTTTGCCTTGAGAACAAGGTTATATTTCGTTGTAAACCAACAGCGTTCCTACTAACTTGTAATTGAAATAAATTTGCAAATGCTGAGTCGTGAGTTGCAAGTTTTTTTTCTCTGTGTAAAAAAATATGTTTCTGATACTTAAAGAGTTTACATGAGATACCTTCTTAAAAAGTTCTAATTTCCTTTTTAATTTAATCGATTTTCATATAAAGTTTATATAATTATATGAAAACTGCATTGCCTCAACGCGAAGATGAAAATAAATTATGACAGAAGAAATAAATTTTGGGTCGGACCTTTTGACGTTTGTTGTACTCTACTTACCAATCTATACTTAGCTTCTTGAAGTTTGAAAATTTTTGTAAATTTTTTCATCTCTATACTCAGCTACATTTAAATAACCGAAACTGATAAAGTGCCTCCTTTTGGACACAAACGTTACCACGGCAAGAAAGTGGCTGGGACAAATGTGTTTAAATTGTACATCCCTCTAAAAGAGATTTTCTTTTCCAAATATCTGCTTTAAGCTGGTTTACATAACTGTCAAAAATGGATTAATCCAATTTTCTATTCTGGTGGACATCGCATGAAATTTGTTCCTAATCTTTGAAGTACTATGCTCCCACTCTAAATATATTAAAAATGCTGAAATTTAAGTGAGGGAGACTTCAAACACTTTTATCTTTAAATATTTATTGACCTGTAGTATCATTCAATTTAGTCTTCACCGAAGTTTCGTTGTTGTCAGTATGTTGGTGGTGAGATGTTCCGATGATAATTTCAACTATTTTTGAGTACCTTTTTTCCCCACTGTACCATGGTTGGCACGGTCGACTGTATGTTTTCAAATTCTAGCGGTGACGTAAATGTGTTGGTGGTCAAAAGCTCATTAGATGATTCTTTGGACGTAACATCTGTAGATAATTTTCAGTGTTAGAGCATGGAAGTGCTATCTCGGAGGTAGTACTTTCGTGGTTAGATTCGGATGTTGAATTTGAAGATGGAATCGTGGCCACTGAACATGTATTCATCAAAGTTGTGCTCTGTGATTGTAATTCTATTGTAACATTTACTATGATACTGACTTCACATATTGCAGCACCTTCTGTTGTTGTGCAGCTGAAGTGACACCAGGTATCCGAAGGCCTTAGTGGAATCTCATATACAAAGGATGCTCTAGGAATGAAACGAGGGTTTCTCCCTTATTCATTTCAACAAAACGTATTAACAATTTGGAAACTTCTCAAGATATAAATAAGAAGCTATATGAATACATTTTTATAATCGATGCTCTTAACGCCAGTGTTGAAAAAAACTAATTTCAGAATATCCCCAGGGTTAATTCCAAGGCTTTTTGTGATTGAAAACAACTTATTTTATTATCGTGTTATCTCGTTACATGATCAAAACTGGAGAGTGGAATTTCATGGTAGTGTTATCAAATGTAAATCGATGCAAACCTTTTGTGTGATTAGCTTACCTAGGTCAGAACAGTTTGTTTTCTTTTACCCGTAGTTTAAACAAGCAACGGTTAAACATCATTGGTGTTCGCATGGAGAGTTTCTACGGTGTCTTTGAGAGGATTCCCGTTGTGTGTTGACTAGGTAAAGAAAACTAAAGCAGAGGGAAAAAATGAACTAAACTAAAATTAAAATTTGCATGTTTAGCACATTATGGCCTGTTGAGATTTTGTAGATAAAAATTATTAAAACCATTTACATGCCCTGGTGTTTGCATGACAATTCTCCCACCACGTAAAGGCTATAGCATATGCATTTTTAACATATGTCTTGTGCAACTACCTATGAGAGTGTAGCACCTTTTCCCCTTCAACTGTAAGGACGCTCCCAACTCTCTCCCTGGATAAAAGCCTGGTTAACCCCCATAGAATAAGGTCTTAAGTGATCATGAGGTATTACCACGCACTGAAAGAAAACCTGCCGAAGAAAGATTACAGCATCTTTAGAAAAAAAATAGGGCTCATTATACTCCATACAAAGGGCTACACAATAAGATTATATAAAAGTGTACAATGACCTATATACGTCTCACGAATGGAGAATAAATTCATTGGATAACGTACAATGTAACTTAACATTGTAAAATGTTTTTGTTTTTTCGTGGTCGTAGCTCCTTTAGTGGGCAGAACTTCTTCGGGAGTAACGCTTCGCCCTTCGGCTCTTCGCCAGAGAGTCCAAGGGACTTCGCAATAAAGTAATGTAACATAACGTTTCTAAATATTTTGTTTAACCTTTTAATTGTAATTTGTCACTTGTCGTATTTACATGAACTCAAATATATCATGTAGAAGATCTCCAAATACATAATTATTACGATGCAGATGAAGTTCGTCAATTCCTTCTATCTATCATTTCACATTGAGGCTACATTTGGAATTATCTTACTTTCATCATGTAGTAAATGTTAACATATAAACACTAATAAAAGACCACTTAGTGTTTTTTTCCTTTATGATTGTTATCATTCTACATCGCAAAGTTTTCAGAGTTAGACTGAAGCATCCTTTTTTTAATCAAGTAACTAGCTTTGTGTTCGGAAGTATCCATTCACAACAACACATATACACACCTGTCACGATATCGTAAAGACTGAAAATTTGTAGAACATAGGTACCGTTGACCACATTGTTTCAAACTTTATAAGCACAGTCTGAGCATTTTTCCGGTATTCGTTCCGTTTTTTCCTACATCCACGTATCTTTTCCAGAGAACACGAGTACAATTTAGCAAAGTGTTTTACACAAGGTGTACATTTTGATGGTGCATACCTCTTATCTTCTGCATTTCATTCTGTGATACGCGTACACAGATTTTTGCAGTGAACTGTCATAAGTAAACAGATTATTTTAAAAAAGGATAAGATCAAAGTGTCCATGTTTCTGGTTTCTTCTTTTTATCTGCACATTAAACAAAATTTTTGCGAGTTACTTAATACGTCATATGTACAAACAATAAAATAGTTTGCAAGATAAAATATCCAATTTTTAAATGACGTCCGTATGCACTAAAAGAAGAAATCTTTAACCCCTAATAGCTGTTACTTTTTTTTCTTTTCTGGTAGAGAGACGAGGAAGAGGTTTACTATGTAGGCTGATTTCACTTTCACACAATCATATAACGTCTAGTCAGTAAAGATAATAGATAATCCAAAGTCGGAAGAGTTGTATGAATGTGACCTTTGTGACAAACGAAGCAATTTTGTTATATATACATGGGATAGAAGCATTTATGCTGCCTTTGAGTCTTTGCAGTGTGCGGCTATCACCCACCCGACTGCGTCATTGACCATGAACACAAGAAAGGTAGCAAGTTTTAAAAGAAGTATAACAAAACGGTAACACTGTTAAACAACTGGCCGAAGAATCTTTAGGAAAATCTACAGGGCAACAACATACCTTACTTGACGTGAGACAAATACGAGACAGAGATTCCCAAGGTGTCAGTTTTAGTCAGGTAGCTTAGCAACAATTTTTAGGAATAACGTTACCGGCCGGACAAAAATACCAAACTAAGCATGGAGTTTCTTTACGACCTATCTATTGATTTTATCCGTGGAACCTACTTGATCGGCTCCGATTTTTCAAGATTACGGCCAAAATCCAAGATGGCCGCCAGAAAAAAGGAAATGTCATATATCTCCCTGTAAAAATCGGAGATGAACAAATGAGGGGTCAATTCAAGTGTTTCCGGGGTCATTGAAACAGATGCTGCTCATGGCATGTTGCTCGTGTAAAGCATTTCCAAGTTAGCGGCCAGAATCCAAGATGGCCGCCTGGAAAAAGGGCAATCTCATACTAGGCCATAGGTCAGAGGCACTTCATGGGTACCCACCCCCTCACAACTCTCCAACCCAAAACTTTTTGGAAACTTTAGGGCCCCCTACACACGAAATCAAGTAGTAACAGTAAAAATATTGGGTCTCACTTATTCGAAATGGCCACCAAACAAAAAATGGCGGCAAAAATTATGAATATTTTGTATTAAATAATAATAAAAATATTCTTAAAAAATATTTTTGAGTCATCAACTCTTCAAATTTTGTCAAGCTTTATGACAATAATTCCAAAATTACTGTTTGGGACTGTATTAGCGAGATTCAGGTTAACCAAGATAGCGGAAACAACAAAATGGCAGCCATTATAACGATCACAATGTATAAAAATAATATGAGAAATAATCATTAAAAATACTTTTGACACAGTTGCTGTTAATATTTGGCCATATTTTGTGACAAATAATCCCAAACGATTTTTAAAGTACTTCTTTTGGATTCAGGTCGACCAATATGGTGCAAAAATTATGTCTAGATATTTTAATAACAGGAAAAATAATCATTAAAACTACTTTTGACACAGGTAGACCTAATCTGTGCCCATATAATATTGTATATATTTTAAAATTATTTTTCAGGACATTTCTTGCAACATCCGGGTCAACCAAGATGGCGGAAATAGCAGAATGGCTGCTTATATGAAAATTTAAATAAATTATAATAATAGGGAAAATAATCCTTAAAAATATATTTGTGACAGTTGCTCTTTATATTTGGCCATATTTTGAGCCATATATATCAAACATATTTCTCAAAACATTTTTGTTGGAATTCAGGTCAACCAAGATGGCAGAAATAGCAAAATGTAATTATCATATATATATATATATATTATGATAATTACAAGTGTGGCCATTTTGCTATTTCCACCATTTTGGTTGACCCGGATGTTGCAAGAAGTGAAAAGGAAAAATACTTTTAGAATACATACAATAAATATGGGCACAGATTAGGTCTACCTGTGTCAAAAGTATCTTTAATGATTATTTTACCTATTATAATATATTTACATAATTGTTGCACTGGCGGCCGTTTTACTTTTTCCGCCATATTGGTTGACCTGAATCCAAAAGAAGTACTTTAAAAATCATTTGGGATTATTTGTCATGAAATATGGCCAGATGTTAAGAGCGTATGCTGGGAAAAGTCCCTTAGCTACTTTTCAAATTTGGTACCCGTCATGGCAGGCACATGGCAGGTACCTTGGATTAAGTCAAGTTCAATAGAGTATTGTGTGTATGCATTCACCCATGAAGCTGCTCAGGAAATGTCCAGTGACCAGCACAATAGAGGTAGTGTGATTGTATTCTTCTATGAAGCTGAACACAAAAGCCACTGTGGCTGGTAGGATTTATCTTTTTTTTCTGTTTGGGTACTTCAGTTTTTTCAAATGAGCTAAGGGCAGGTTCCTCTCATGCAACTGTGTCAAAAATATTTTTAATGGTTATTTCTCATATTACTTTTATACATTGTGATCGTTATATTGGCGGCCATTTTGTTGTTTCCGCCATCTAAGTTAGTTTGGGGACCTCCATAAAATATCAAAAATCTTTCTTTGAATTTTATGTATACTCTGCTGTAAAGATATTTAGAGTTTTTAATCGAAACATATTTTCTATGACTATTTTCTGATATTTTTCTGCATTTTTTTTTGGCGGGAACTTTTACTGTATTGTTTTTACTTCTTCGATGCTTT
Source organism: Holothuria glaberrima (assembly GCA_009936505.3). Classification (NCBI taxonomy): domain Eukaryota; kingdom Metazoa; phylum Echinodermata; class Holothuroidea; order Aspidochirotida; family Holothuriidae; genus Holothuria; species Holothuria glaberrima. The sequence continues at coordinate 2,031 of WURT03185041.1, read as the reverse complement.
TCCCCATATTGGCTGTCAAGTACTCTTGTGCCAAGGATTGTACAGGTCAGTTTTAATTATAAAACTTTGATATACATCATCATGATTCGGAATTTGCAATGTTTTTACACAATTTTTGGAAATATTTCATGCAGCTTGGCGGCCATCTTGAATTCTGGCGGCCATCTTGGAAGTGGGTTACCCGAGCAAAATGCCATGACCAGCTTCTGTTTCAGTAACCCCGGAAACACCTAAATTTACCCCTTATTTGTTCATCTCCGATTTTTACAGGCAGATTAGTGACATTTCCTATTTTTGGCGGCCATTTTGGATTTTGGCCGCCATCTTGGAAGATCGGAGCCGATCAAGTTGGTTCCACGGATAAAATCAATAGATAGGTCGAAAAGGAACTCCATGCCAAATTTGGTGCTTTTGTCCGGCTGGTACCGTTAAATGTGCTCAGCCACCTGACTATTTAGAGAGTGCTGCATGTTACGGTGCTTAAAGCTTTGCTGGATAATAACTGCCAGTATTCGAATATCATAGGTGAATAAGATATAAGAAGGAGCACAGATACTTGCCGTTTCACCACAACCATAGCGCTGTGTAACAAATGTCTGAACAGTTGAATCGTTTTAATACTTTTGAATCCTTAAATAAAGATTTAAAAATAGTCATTGTGCCTAAAAACATGTTTTTGGGACACTTAAATCAGTGTTCAAACATATTTGGTTACAACACTTTGGATACATTTTGAAAATTTCAAGCTCATTTCCGATGCTATCTTGAATTTTGGAGAGGGCTCCAGGGGATCTGAGGCTGTGAGAGATGTTTACTGTGTTGTCCGTAGGCCTATTTTCAACATTTTAGCTTGTTATGGACCATTTCAGGTTTGGTCTTCTTTTTGCAAGAGCTCTTGGACTAAGGGATGTAATTAGTAATGAAGAAGAGTAAGCACTCAAGTTTTGATTGGAATATGGGAAGGCGATTATGACGATATAGATATCCATGAAACAATAATAGTCTTACATCAATGTCTATATAACAGTGACGAAATTTCTTTCCATCACTTAGTGCTTAAATATCCTTTGCTAATGCTATACGTTAGAAGCACATATTTACGTGACTGTCAGTGGCATATAACACAGAGGTGCCTTCTTTTGTGAAAATGATTTCAACTAATTATTGCATCACATTGTAAATCAGTTAAATTGACCTGATCATCCCGGTGCAATGGGCTTAAATATTACTTTAATCATAATGCAATCAATAGAAGGACATGTTTTTAAAACTGCGTAACAACAATTTTACAGTAAACACCAATTCTTAAGTATTAATTAAATAAAATGCAAACGACGGGAACATGTTTCTAAAACCGCCTTACACCACTTTGATTATAAACGTCAGGTAAAAATTTACAATTCTTTTATCAGGGCAAGGTATAACTAGTCACTAAACAACAACGATAAAGTTTTATTTTCACATAGAAATTATACTTGAAAGTTAAAAAGTAGAAACCAATAACGTAGAAGTGTCTCAAAATGAATAAAAGGTGATTGTTTTTTAAGCTGCTGTTACCAAGACTTCAGTGTACTGTTCAGAACTCACAGAAGAGAACGTGAATTTGCGACGCGCTCAAGAAAAATATTTGAAAAAACGTACATTGACAGAGTTTCTCACTTTTTTCAATTACTCACAGATGACTATGCATTGTTGTGTTTTGAAGAACCTGGCTTTTAACTCAACAGTCTTCTGATATCTCCATGACAATATGTTGTTGGATAAACAGTTAACTTACATACCGAGAAAAATCATCCTCAGTTCCTTGAGTTAAGGGCCCTATAACTTGTGAGCATAGTAGAAATACAAGTCAAGTTAGGGCGGGGTAGACGCCCTGGAAATTAAAAACAAAACTTAATTTGCTTTAATCCATTTACTATATATATATATATATATATATATGGACTGTCGCAAGTTTGCTTGTGTCAGTCTTGCCATTCTGTCTTGAAACCTACTCTGAGCTGCACTGATGAGATCTAACAAGATCGAAAC
>WURT03185019.1:0-10159 GCA_009936505.3 Holothuria glaberrima | reverse complement strand
GGTCCAGGGGCCACGAAATGGACCCAAATTAGTGTGTAAGTCAATGGAGGAATAATTGGTGGTGTGCTACCTACATGTCCACGCCCGCACTTCGTGCGGTCATCTGATCTCTTTAAAAGAGTACTTGTATGCTCTGTTTTGTCTGCTAGATTCAAGCCGGTGCAGCACGGTACCGTGATTGTCCAGGCACAAGCCGTGACGTTGCTACGTTAGAGTAGGAAAAAGTCGAAAGGAATGATCAAGGTTGAAGAATGGAGAGGAAAGAATTACTCAAATTTTGCAATGTTATAATCCTAGGCCTAGCTTTTATGGGTCTCTTCACCGCATTTCAAACATGTGGAATGATCGAGGTGAGCAAAGCTCAGTCGTGGGCGCTCGGTACCAGTGTAGGCCTAGTCCTCAGTAAAGGAACGTGTATCGCCGGTCGCCGATAGCTCCCTATAGTGAGCTCTCGGCGAACGACACACAGTTCTTTACTGAGGACTAGTGTAGGCCTAGCCAACTGTAGGTTGTCCAAGACTATGCATATAGGCCTAGGCCTATTATATTCTTGGCCAACCTACACTACCGTTAAGTTACAGTAGGCCTACAGGAATTCAGTTTTTCCCGCCCCTGTTACTTTCCGCCCTAAAAAATGTTTTCCATCCCCGGTTTTTGGTGGCGGAAAACACCGGTTTGAGGGGCGGAAAGTAACAGCTTAGAATGAAATACTTGTGCGAATTGACGGCTTCATAAACTCAAACTAAATTTTCTTATCATCAAACGTATTTTCACATTTACATTGACATCTTTTATGCAGTAAGTAGGCTACTCGGTACTTCTGCTGATTTCTCTTTCTCACTATCACTGTAGTGAGTGTGCCAATACGTACGTACCCGTGCGTGAACGTATACAGTACAATATCCAGTGCTGTAAATTCTTTACACATACAACACTATAGGCTAGGCACTATTACTTAGATCATACAATTCGCTGATCCATTCTTCTCTAGGCCTAGGCTAACGTGATTTCCGTAAGAAGGTCCTAGACTACAATGTCATTGTCCTCTTGGTCTCAGAAATGAAAAGAAGGTAGATTCATTTGCAAGTTAATCCTTACAGGGTTCGTACAGGGCCTGGAAAAGCTGGAAAAGCATGGAATTCAGGTTACTCATTTTCCAGGCCTTAAAAACCTGGAATTTTGACCACAGAGCCTGGAAATTTCCAGAAACATCCTGGAAAACATTTATAGGCCTATATCTTTTCAACAAAATGTGAACTGAATTTATCAAACAGTCACGAAAAATCTTCAGTATTTTCATTGAATAACGGACCATTCCGATCTGTCTTGGTCACATCGTATAATTCCTATCAAAATGCACATGTGTGATGATTTAATGGTGTACGTAGCATAAGAGCGGGGCTGTGCGAAGCTGAAGTAATATGTATTCCTGCGGAGTTCATATTAGACTGACCAGTTAATCTAGTGTTAACAAAGAGTTAATGAAAACAGTCCATACTAGTGGGAAACTTATTTCAAAAATACCCCCCTGACATCGCTCAACGAACATAATTAAGTGCATAACCAGTCGGAATATACACATGTTGGTGTGTGGCCTATGTTCTAGGATTAATATATATTACATGTTAGGATACAGCAAAAGTTGAGGGTCCTTTTAGAGAGAAAAGATCTGTTAGGGAAGATCGTTGCAATAAAGGATGCATAAACAGTGTGGATAATTAAACACATGTGAAGAAAATATGTTGGGGGTTCTGGGCCACGCCGATTGGTTTATTTTCAACAAATTATGACGATCGATCATATTGCTTTCATACATGAATGAGAGACCTGTGTTGTCTGTAATACGTAGAGAGTGTATGCACTAGGCCTATGAAGGGAGCTACAGTACAGCTCAAAATAAATCAGACGTTAGTTGCGTTAAGCGTTAGAAAAATATCGTTAGAACAGAGCTTCATCTAACGCATCTAACGTTAGCTTCCAACTAACGCTACTATCGTTATCTGCGTTATTGAAGCTGCGGGTCCAGTTTTTTCTAACACTACTATCGTTATTTGCATTAATCATCGCATACCGCTGTGTACAACGAATCTGGAGTCTTAGCTTTGGCTTACATTGGCTAACGCTAGTATCGTTAATTGCGTTAATGCTCACTCCTCTACCAAAGATTTGAGGTATAATGTTGTATACTATACGTTTTCTAACGCTACTATCGTTAATTGCGTTAATGCTCACTCCTCTATCAAAGATTTGAGGCATACTGTTATAGCCTATGCCATGCAACTGCGATTTTAGCGCTATTTATCCCCGTTATCGGGTTCGCGCGACTCGCCCCCTCTAATGCGGCCACTAGATGTCCTAAAATCACACAAAGAAGGCCTAGTGTTTTTACCCGACTGACGATGTTACTTCCCAGGTACCACTTTTGTATGGTTTGCTTTTGATCTTGGTGAAACGGCATGGTTACTGCAACCTACAAAATCTATTTCCTTCCATCTCATTTACGAAAAAGTTGAAATGCAGCTGTTGTTGTTGTTGCTTTTTTTGTTTTTATCTGTGTCCATACCTTGCTTTCGTTTATTTGCACGGATCACCCAGTCACATGTCCCATGTTGCGTGTTTCTAACATACAAGCCTAACCTATTTTCATGATAAATCAACGTTAGAACACCGTCCATGAACAATGTGCACGCAGTGTGTGGGGATTGGAAACGGAAACTATGAAGGCCGAGGAGGGAGTTGCTGGGCCGAGAAGTAGCGTGAAAGAAAGTGCTGGAAATCTTAGTAAATTATGTTGCCGTATGCTATATGCATTCATATACGTTAACTGGCCAGATATTTACATGACTAGATTTCATACTTTTCACTTAAGAGGCATGCTTCCAGTATCTAAAGAAGTAAATTTAGCAGTACCGTTACGTCTACATAAGCTATGCACAAATACTCCTACCAAAAAATATTTTATTTCGCCTCAAATCTGTCACTAAAACTTCGTACTTTTGGTAGAGGTGATTTTTGGAAACAAAATTTACGTCATTTGTGAGCATCGTATGCTGTACATTCTTTCAAGAGGTACCTTGGGACATGTACATACAAAGTGAAGTAGAAAAAAAATAAATTCAGTCCTTTCACTCCCTTAAATATTAAAATGAACTATCTTTATGTGGCTCATATTTTTTTATTGTTATTCAAAGTATCTGAAAATTTTTTGCATCCGACATATGACAAAAAGAGCAAAATCTAAGCAAAATATTTTCATTTTCTTTGTGTACCCCATATCTTTAAAATGTAGGCTGCCAATGTCACGTGCTCTGTTTCAGCTCACAGCGGCCCAGGTAACGAAGGAACATTTCGTTTGTGCCCTGTGTTGTGTATGTGATAACGACCTGCACAGTGTGTGCTTTATCGTACCTTGCTTTGCTGTACATAGTTGCTATAGGATATGGGTGAAATCTCGGCCCAATTCAGAAAGATTTTTACTGTCATTAAGATGAATGAACAGTGTGTACTGTAGGTAGAGGATTTTGGAAATAAGTAACAGGAAGCTGTTTACGAGAAATTTGAACGCATGGTTGAGGTATTTTTTAGTGCAGAAATTGCAGTGACAAACCTGCTTAAAAGGTGTCCGACTGCACATCGCAATAATGGTGCTAAATTATATGGTCAAATTAAATATTCTCCCCAGCCTTTCAAACTCACGATTTCAAGAACCAATGGCACAAATTAAGTAAATTTAGAAAAAGCATTGTGATGGATAGTTTTTTTATCCGTTTGGCAGGATGAGAGAATCCATGCTGTTTTTAATATGCGACATCACTGTTATGAAAATTGCAGGAACAGTCAAAGAGACTTACTAGGTAGGTTGTTGAAAACTTAAAACGATGTATATAAGTTGCATAATCGTAGATAAAATGAAACCAAAAATATTGGGCAAACTATTTTCAAACAAATGGGAAAATAAGGAGAATACAAACTTTTATTTTAACGGTTTTTATTTTAAAGGTCAGCGGCCTGAGTAGGCCCTAGTTTCTGAGAAATAAAAGAGGCCAAATTTAAGCCGCTTACGGTGATGACTTTAACCTGAACCCCTGATTGCCAACCGGCTGGAAGACGTAGGCTAACTAATTTCAACTTAGTCTTTCACTTGACAGAAAGCCGTGGTGTTTGTAAGTTCCAGTATTAATCCTGTCAGATCCTGAAGGTTAAAGTGTCGTGGCAAGTTATTAGTTATTAGGTAGGTCTCGTAATATTTGTGGACCGGAGTATGAGGGACATTTCAAGCTAAATTTAATTCACAGGCCACATCTTCACAAATGCACCCCCCCCCCCCCCCCGTGGCGTGGCCTGCTTGTTTCATCCTAAAACCTGTATAAAGTTTACAGCTGGTTAAAGTTACTAGCGAGAAACGCGAAGGAAAGTTGATAGTACGCCTACCTACACCAGGGGCCAAATACTGTCTGATTAATATTTACTGACGGGCGATTGAAAGAGCTCGTTCCTTTGGCAAATGACCAAATAATGAAAAAAAAAACACTATCAGGATCTCAATCTGAATGCTAACCCTAAGTTTTGAGTGCTCAGTGTGTCGCTTCAATCTTTTCCTCTTCCCCTAACCCTTAAATCTTATCCCCTGACGAAGTGATTACCCCCTGACTTCGGAGGTGGGGGCCAGTGCCCCCGGCCCCCCTTTCAGACTTATATTCAAGTCGCCTCTTGAGCCACATCAGGCCAACACTACCTGACTTGAAAAATTCTGGGCCATTTTCCAGTATTGAAATAACACAGAGACTCGAGTCAATGACTTGACTTACGTCCCTAAGTAGCTCTAGTTGACTTGACTTGCTGAGAAAAGAGTGACTTGGATAAATTTCTGCCTTTCATCTAAACACGCTACTGTGTAGCAGTACGGTATAGCTGGACCGTTAGGGCCATTGGTACTAAATTGAGATTAGCTCCCCTCCCACTCCCATCATAACATAAAAATTCCAGAAAAAAGTTAGGTGGAAGGGGTACCTAAAACTTTCGTTGAAGCTTCTCATTGTTCTGCAAAGTAAGGTAAACTTAGTTGCCGCTATACCGTACTACCTGAGCCAGTAAGTCGAGAGGCGAAGACTCTCGCACCCAGCTGTGCAATCCTGTTTGAACACGCCCATGCAGCTTGTAACAAACGAATGTTCAATATAACAGCTCATAACTGAATACTCATTCATTTATGAACGGACAGTGCCCATCTTTGCGTGACCTTTTTTGGAAGTCACGTGACTCTCAGACAAAAGCGACGTCACTCACTTGGGCCTGAAATGATTTCGTAATTGTTGGAGATGGGCGCCATTTTGGGGTTTACAATTTTATGATATTTGGCAGTACTACATGGTTTCCAAATAGCTTCAGCAGTATAGACCTGGTTTAAAATCACGAATAAGGCTCGGCATGAATCTGGATGGTAACTGCTAAATTTGCCGATATTTCACGTATTTAAAATTTTGTCCATTGCAGGCTGCAGCTGGCCTCAACACAAGTGATATTGTACATTATACAGGATATGAAGTGTTCTTCGTTAGGATAGGCACCCAAAGGCCTATACGCGGAAGTTATATGACTGTTATTCAACAGTCGTAGCCTACATGAGCTAGCGAAGGTCCAAAAACAAAAACAGTGGCTCATGCCCCAGTTTGATTTAAACCACGAACTGTTGGCTCACTGTTCACATTTTCGCGGGCCCGTGCTATGCAGTCAATTCTAAGTTTCAATTAACAGGATGGGGAAGAGTACAGTGGGGGAGATGAAAAACTTTAAATGTGTACAGACTTCCAAAGGAGTCTAGACTGTACTTTGTAATGCGGATTGAAATGGACTGGCCAGAGTAACTATGTCTGTGTGTGTGGGTGGGTGGGAGATGTATCATGGAGCACATTAACACAGAGGGATCGTCGTCGGGGAGCTAGGCCTGGGGGAAGTCCAGTAAGAGGGAGTTCTACTTCATTTGAAATTATACCGTCTCTCTGAAAATTGACATTCTCCTTCCAGGGGTGGCGCAAAGGGAACAGGGGGATGTAGCCCCCTGTCAGGGAGTATAGCTCCCCCCCATCCGGAAATTTTTCCCATTTCGTCAGGGAGCCGGACGGGTTGGGCAAACAGTGCACAACCTGAGGAGGGCTTTTTTCCCCGACGCAGGCTTGTTACCCCCGACAGTCTATCCATTTCCAACAATAATAAGCAAAAATTTCAAAAATAACTGATAAAGGTGAAAATTTTTAGCGCGCGACAGGACTGTCTGTCTTCGCTTCTTTTGTCGGTCTATCCGACTCCCCCCCCCCCCATGTTTCCATAGCCTAACACCGTGACGACAATTCTAGCACAGGGGATAAGTTTGAGTCTTGTGACTGTCTTCGGAATATCCATGGAATGGATATTACAATTCCTGTATTCACTGAAAAGTTCACCACTGACTTCTCTGCAGTTTGTATTTATTTAAGAAAAAAACATTTTTTGAGAGAAAAATCAAGTTCAAGAAAATGAAAATGTCAAAAATGCAGGTTCTGGCATAGGGGTAGAAAATTTTTGATCGGTCACTAGCCCCGTGCCGGGGAGCTTATTCCCCTGGTCTGGGGCCACCCCTGTCTCGTTCTATGATTTTGTTATGTTAAAAGCTAGTTACGGATATTTTTTGAAGGGCAGGTCGGTCGCATGCCCTCTCATGTTCCCTGGGGTTACGTGCCTGATACAGTCAAAACCGCAATGCTAAAGTGCTGCAGCCTGACAACCTGACCCCACAGCCTGAATGATAGGTCCAATCTGTGTGTGCGGGAGGTAGGGGGTTGATGGCACTGTGGTATGAACGAAATTAAACCCAGGTCAGAAGCTGGAAAGCTTTTAAAACAGGGTGATGTATTTTTAGAGGGTGATGGTATATTTTCAAAGGATCGCGGATGTTTGCATAACAATTTTATCTGTTCTAAACTAATATCTTGGGGCCTAGAGTGTGAAAGCTTTACTCATGACATCACTCCTCCTCATGCATGGCCGTTAGCATGGAGCCTTTTTGGCGGGCCCGTAGCCAGCTTCACATTTTTAGGGGGGCAAGTGTTGTGATGGGGGAGGGCATAAAAGATTCCGCCACATTAATTATTATGCACTTTCAATTTTCATCTGGGGGGCAGAAATATTTTTGGGGGGAATTGCCCCAAAATGCCCCCTCCCCCGTGGCTACGGGCCCGCTTTTTGGGTGAGTTGACTGATGGTGACTGCATGTGCCCCTTCCGTTTTGAGTAGTCCTGCACAGATTCATCAGAGTAAATCAGGATGTACACCGGATAATTCCTACATGTACCCCAAGTTGGTTGTTCAAGTAACATCATGGCTGGGTGCACACTGTACTTTCTAGCCTGGCTAATGGGAGGGGGCCCACCCGTGGGATTCCCACTTTGATTGGTTCCACCATGACACTACTAGACAGTTCGTAAACCAAGACGCTCTGGCAAATATTCATTTATTTGTCAAAACTGATCTGTGTAGCTGTTTGTTGTAACATATTAGGTGATGGCAACTGGGTGTCATTTGTGAATAGCCTCAGGGAACAGGACCATCAAATTTCTTTACATCTGAGTGTCATGGGGTATGGGTAAATGTTATACATTAAGGACTAGGACCTATCAATAATTTGTAGTTATGTTTTAGTCTTGGGTATCATGGCCGGTTCTCACTGCACTAACTGGCGTTAGATGAAGGGAGGTCTCAAATAGCGATCATTTAAAGGAGCCTAAAATTGTCACTACAAAATCAAGCCGTTCCGTTTCAAATCGAAAATCCTGTAAAAAATAACCATTTAAGAAAAATGAGTACTGTATATGGCCCTATAAGTTTCTCAGATTGAATGTTGAGACGTATTATTTAGCAAGCTAAACTTGAAGGTGTTTAGACATTTAAGGCACAAAAATTTTCACCAATCAGAAGCATCGACGGAAGGTTATTCAGTTTTCACTTCCGTAAGATATGTAAACAAATGACCTAATCAAGTAAACAAAACGATGTTCGTGTGTCTTCGTGTGCCACATGATTTAAAACTTACGCTGGACAAGTTTAGTACATTTGTACATGCATAGCAAGTGTTGACAGCGAGAATGCAGCATCCTCACCCATACAATCCGTACTAACTAGCTATAGCAAGCTAGCCAGCTGGACTGCTAGATAAGCGGCTGACATCCGGGCACCTTTCAATCTATCAGAAACGTTCTTCATGCGAGCGCCATTTTGGTGTTCACTAAATGTAATAGTTTGGTCCACTCTGTAACTTTCATGAATGTTGAGAGTGTCAATAGACTTATCTTAGTGCTTCACACTTAGTGGTAGGTTGATCTGCATAATAGTGGCACCTTTCGCCATAAGCCGAGATATGTTTTATTTATTTATTTATTTTTTGGTATTAGTGCAACCGCAAGGTAAAGTCTCGGCCTAGTGTATGATCTGTTTTGTTCGTAGGCCTACTGTAATTAAAGTGACACTCGCAAGTACAGGAGTGGATATAAGATTAGTTTGCGTAGATATTTTCGGGTTGAGGGTGGGTGGTCTATGAAAAATTCTGACAAAAAGTTTTGAACGCTAAATGACTGATTAAAAATATCGGGAAGTTAGAGCTATTCCGATTTGTTTTTATACATGAGGTAGCTGTTTTGTTTTTCACAGGCCCATGGCCGATCAGAACCTTGTGAACAATTTACTACGTAATGATGACCTTGTGATGTTTTTCACAAACAACGACATACGTTTCGTTTGTTTGGGGGAATGGGCCTTATATTAGCTCAGTTTATATACTGAGCATTATTCATTACCTGTGCGTATGTAGTCAGCAAATGCAAGCAGTAGAATTCGGACTTGCGCCAAACCTATATTTATCTTTTTAGAAATCACGGACTGGGATCGCGGAGCGACGTTGGGAGAAGTAATTCCGTTGCACGGCAAAAGAAAAACTCTGACTCGGAAATAATGCAGGCTATACGTCTGTGATGTTGCTTATATTCACAAAAAAGTAGATAAATGGTTCAGTCTTCTGGGAAAATGATAAATACAGGATGATTTTTCCCATCCAACATTTTTTCCAGATCCAGCTAGTAAATTTGGAACCGGGTAACAGAACCATTGGGCGGGCACCTGGGTAAACGGGATACCTGTACAAATACGTATTTAAGAGTGGAATGGGCAGTAAACACAACTCGTCATATTTCAACTGTCCGCGGAGAGCCTATATCAATAGACGAGACGGACATGGTGAACAATGCAGAACTGCTTGTCTAGTAATAAGAAAGTCTGAAATAGTTTACTGCTGTTCACGGAACTCCACCGCTCTTTTGTCTATTGCCTCAATTGAAGGGCATTTCGGTGTTAAACTTTTCAAATCTGACAATAAAATTTCGATATCGCACGTAAAGAAGCAACCGTTACCAGCCTTAATATATAATAGCCTGAGATGAAGTAAATCGACACAACTTACGTTGCCTGCGTTAGGCTTACTCTTTGCCGAGTAAGAAAAGGCCCTTGCAGCATTTTTTCTCAAACCATAATTAACGCAACTAATGATAGTATCGTTACTTAGAAAATGATCTGTTCCCTTTCTAACCCAAGTAATGTGGCAAGTTATTTTGAAAGCCGACGCTGCATTTGTTCTCAAACCAAAATTTAACGCAACTAACGTTAGAAGTGTTAGTTGGCTGAAAAATTTCCAGTTTAGGTTCTAACGATAATTAACGTTAGTATCTAACGATGCCATTGTTATTTGTGTTAAATTCTCTAACGCTTAACGCAACTAACGTCCGATTTATTTTGAGCTGTACTGTATAGCTCCGTTGTAAGATCGTCCCAGTGATTTCTGAACTCTAATCTTCTCTTTTGAAAAGTCAAAAACATTTCTACATTTTTTGGTTTCGATGAATGAGAAACTTACGCGGTCATGCTGGCGTGTGTATGTATGTATGTGTGTGTGTGTATGTGTGTATGTGTATGTGTGTGTGTTTGTGACACTTAGCTCGTTAACACGATATCTCAAGAAGGGAAACTACAGCATTTCTCATACTTGGTATATGGAAGAATCAATTGAGAGGAAGATCCCTATTGTTTTTGGTGGAGGTCAAAGGTCATCTGAGGTCACCAGAGGTCAAAATCTGAAAAC